>LNAC01000299.1:1831418-1844386 GCA_002007465.1 Ailurus styani
CAGGGCGCCTGGGTGGCTCAGTGGGTTAAAGCCTCTGCTTTCGGCTCAGGTCATGATCTCAGGGTCCTGGGATCGAGGCCTGCATCGGGCTCTCTGCTCAGCAGGGAGCCTGCTTCCTCCTCTCCCTGTCTCTCTGCCTGCCTCTCTGCCTACTTGTAATCTCTCTCTCTGTGTCAAATAAATAAATAAAATCTTAAAAAAAAAAAGGCAGTGTACAGAAATCAGTTGCATTTCTATACACCAACAGCAAGACAGAAGAAAGAGAAATTAAAGAGTCAATCCCATTTACAATTTACACCCAAAACCATGAAATACCTAGGAATAACCAAAGAGGCAAAGAATCTGTACTCAGAAAACTAGAGAATACTCATGTAAGAAATTGAGGAAGACACAAAGAAATGGAAAAACATTCCATACTCATGGATTGGAAGAAAAAATATTGTGAAAATGTCTATGCTACCTAGAGCCATCTACACATTTAATGCAATCCCTATCAAAATACCACCAACTTTTTTTCACAGAAATGGAATAAATAATCCCAAAATTTGTATGGAACCAGAAAATAACCCAAAAAGCCAGAGGAACGCTGAAAAATGCTGGCGGCATCACAATTCTGGACTTCAAGCTCTATTACAAAGCTGTAATCATCAAGACAGTATGGTACTGGCACAAAAACAGACACATAGATCAATGGAACAGAATAGAGAGCCTGGAAATGGACCTTCAACTCTATGGTCAACTAGTCTTAGTCAAAGCAGGAAAGAATGTCCAATAGAGAAAAGACAATCTCTTCAACAAATGGTGTTGAGAAAATTGGACAGCTACATGCAAAGGAATGGAACTGGACCATTTCCCTACACCACACACACAGACTCAAAATGGATGAAAGACTTCAGTGTGAGACAGGAATCCAACAAAATCCTTGAGGAGAACACAGACAGCAACCTTCGACCTCAGTGGCAACAACTTCTTCCTAGATACATTGCCAAAGGCAAGAGAAGCAAGGTCAAAAATGAACTATTGGGACTTCATCAAGCTTTTTATCTTGATGGAAGGAAACAGTCAACAAAACCAAAAGACAATGGACAGAATGGGAGAAGATATTTGCAAATGACTTATCAGATAAAGGGCTAGTATCCAAAATCTATAAAGAACTTACCAGACTCAACACCCAAGGAGCAAATAACCCCGTCAAGAAATGGGCAGAAGACATGAACAGACATTTCTGCGAAGAAGACATCCAAACAGCCAACAGACACATGAAAAAGTGCTCAACATCACTCGGCATCAGAGAAATGCAAGTCAAAACCACAATGAGATACCACCTCACACCAGTCAGAATGGCTAAAATTAACAAGTCAGGAAACGACAGATGTTGCCGAGGATGCGGAGAAAGGGGAACCCTCCTACACTGTTGGTGGGAATGCAAGCTGGTGCAGCCACTCTGGAAAACAGTATGGAGATTCCTCAGAAAGTTGAAAATAGAGTTACCCTACGACCCAGCAATCGCACTACTGGGTATTTACCCTAAGGATACAAATGCTGTGATCTGAAGGGGAACCTGCACCTGAATGTTTATAGCAGCAATGTCCACAATAGCCCAACTATGGAAAGAGCCTAGATGTCTATTAACAGATGAATGGATAAAGAAGATGTGGTATATATATACAATGGATATTATGCAGACATCAAAAAAACAAAATCTTGCCATTTGTAACAACGTGAACGGAACTAGAGGATATTATGCTAAGCAAAATAAGTTAGAGAAAGACCTCTGATCATATGATCTCACTGATATGTGGAATTTGAGAAACAAGACAGAGGATCATAGGGGAAGGGAGGGGAAAAAAGAAAGAAGATGAAACCAGAGAGGGAGACAAGCTGTAAGAGACTCTTAATCTCAGGAAACAAACTGAGGGTTGCTGGGGGGTGGGGAGGGAAGGATAGGGTGGCTGAGTGATGGACACTGGGGAGGGTATGTGCTATGGTGAGCGCTGTGAACTGTGTACGACTGAAAAAATCACCGACTTGTACCCTTGAATCAAATAATACATTCTATGTTAATCAAAAAATAATTTAGAAAAAGCAGCTCTGTCCTCATGGAGTTGGTGTGTCACCTCCCGTTACAGATGTGTTCTCTCATCTGAAAACTCCCTGAATACTATACTATTGGGATATTTATGGAGGCTTCCTCAGGTAAGCTTGATTCATCATTAATACCATTTCCAGCCCCCTCCTCTCTCTGGAGAATGGAAGGTGGGGCTGAAAATGCCAACCTTCTAGTCTCAGCTTGACCTTTCTAGTGACAGCCCCCAATCAGGAGCCCATCCAGAGCATCCAGAAGCCACCCAACTCATTAGAACAAAAGGTGCTTTTAGTGCTCTTATCACTTAGGGATTCATAGGGGTATTTAACACTGATCCTTTTAATAACATTATTTAAAACTATTTAGTCCAGGGCGCCTGGGTGGCTCAGTGGGTTAAAGCCTCTGCCTTCGGCTCAGGTCATGATCTCAGGATCCTGGGATCGAGGCCCATATGGGGCTCTCTGCTCGGCGTAGAGCCTGCTTCCCCCTCTCTCTCTGCCTGCCTCTCTGCCTGCCTCTCTGCCTACTTGTGATCTCTCTCTCTCTGTGTCAAATAAATAAATAAAATCTTTAAAAAATAAATAAATAAATAAATAAATAAAACTATTTAATCCAGAAATTTTGATTGTTTTACAGAAACTGTCAGTCAACAACCCAACCCTGTCATATTTCCCTATGCTCATTTATGCTAAGAAAAACTAAGGAATTGGGCACCTGGGTGGCTCAGTCGGTTAAGCCATTGCCTTTGGCTCAGGTCATGATCCCAGGGTCCTGGGATCCAGTCCCGAGTCGGGCTCCCTGCTCTGCAGAGAGCCTGCTTCTCCCTCTCCCTCTGCCTGCTGCTCTGCCTACTTGTGCTCTCTACCTCTTTCACATAAATAAATAAAATCTTTAAAAAAGAAAAACTAAGGAACTCCAGAAGAGTAGAAATCTCTTAGGAAAATTTTTTTTTTTAAATGGATTATCACACTGTAAAAGGAGGAGAATGACAGAATGAAAAAAAAAAGATGACAAAGCAAAGGAACAAATAAGTGAAGCCTCTGAAATATGCT
Source organism: Ailurus styani (assembly GCA_002007465.1). Lineage (NCBI taxonomy): Eukaryota > Metazoa > Chordata > Mammalia > Carnivora > Ailuridae > Ailurus > Ailurus styani. The sequence continues at coordinate 1,834,557 of LNAC01000299.1, forward strand.
GGAGTCTCTACTCCTGATGCAAGAGGATAACTCCCTCTTGATCCAGGAATCTACAAATGTTCTCCCTGAAGAAAATTAAAATTCAAGTTGTCAACTATTTGAATTAAGAGTATATGCTGATCTATGAATAATAGTTGCTAGAACCTCCCCCACGCCCAATAAAGAGTTGCATCGGATTGAGGGGTACGATTTTTGAACAATCATTCCTTTTTCTTTTCTATTAATAGAATTTTTTAATGCAGTACAACTCCCCCCTCCCCCAAAAAAACACCTGTGAATGTTTATTTGAGCCAACAAGGAGCCTTCTTAGGGTCATGTCTTCCAGAGATCCAGTTCGAACTCAGAATTATATTTACATTTCAGATACACTTTGACTAATGAGGAAGCATAAGCTATAGGGAGGAAAAAGGATTCAGAAGGGTGGATAAGCCTTAAGCTATGGATCCTTCTGTTAGTAACACCAGCTTGCTTTCTGAGCAAACACTCCTCCCCCACTTCCAGGTCTTATTCTTTTCAGGGTTCTCTTCTGAGTCCTCTTAGCCAACCAGTTCTCTTTTTGGGTTTTCCATCACCTGCCACTAGGGAATCCTTACTAACAGAGTATAGAGTTGAGGTGGAAAAGTAATCTAAAATGGCCGCCTCACTGGGCGCCTGGGTGGCTCAGTGGGTTAAAGCCTCTGCTTTCGGCTCAGGTCATGATCTCAGCGTCCTGGGATCGAGGCCCGCATCGGGCTCTCTGCTCAGCAGGGAGCCTGCTTCCTCCTCCCCCTGTCTCTCTGCCTGCCTCTCTGCCTACTTGTGATCTCTCTCTCTGTGTCAAATAAATAAATAAAATATTTAAAAAAAAAAAAAAATGGCCGCCTCACTGAGAGGAGAAACCCCTGGGGATGACTCAGCACTCCTCCTCCCAGTTGCTTCCACATCGCTTTAAGAACTTCCGCATGGCCCCAAGTCAGTCAACAGAAAGACCCCGTGAAAAGTCCCTAGTTCACTTATAAATATCCGCCCCAATCATAGCCGGGTGCTCAGGCTTTGGGAACGATCCTGCTGAGCCCAACCGCGTTAAGAAAGCTGTGTTCTCCCAGCTCTCTGCCTGCCACTTGAGTTTCTCAGTCGCCTCAGAACTTCCACAACAGAGTAACACGCCAGCAGGCAGCAGCTCTGAGGCCGTTTGGGAGTGATGGTGCCTGATATGAGTATCTTATGCAGGCCTTCAGGTAGGGGTGACCAAGGCAGGCTACGGGAAGGGGCCTCAAAGAGGGGGACCCTGACTCTAGTTCAGCAAGATAATGTCAATGCGGGAAACATAAGCAAAAGAAATGCAGCTAAAATTAAAATCTCCTTACAGGGCGCCTGGGTGGCTCAGTGGGTTAAAGCCGCTGCCTTCGGCTCAGGTCATGATCTCAGGGTCCTGGGAGATCGAGGCCCGCATCGGGCTCTCTGCTCAGCAGGGAGCCTGCTCTCCTCTCTCCTCTCTCTCTGCCTGCCTCTCTGCCTACTTGTGGTCTCTCTGTGTCAAATGAATAAATAAAATCTTTAAAAAAAAAAAATCTCCTTACAGCTTGCAGCCCACTGAGAGATACCTGAGACATGTAGAGTGTGACCTTCCTCAAGTAACTCCTGGGTGCCTTAGTCCCTTAAAGTTTAAAAGTACCTTATTTTGGCAGCAGCAGCCCCTCAAGGTCCTGAAAGGCTTGCTTCCAGATTCCCTGCAGACTTGCACTAACCCTAACCTCTACTAGTTAAGAAGGATACCATCAGTCACTTGTCACAATCCAGCGTAGCTCTTTCTGCCCACAGGTCCTGTCCCATGAGTAAGGAAGTGGTGAAGTGAATGTGGTTTTGGAATACAGGTGAGGTTTGGTGGGGTACAAGTCTGGAGCCCACGACCAAGAAAGAATTCTCCAGACGTCTTTAGTGCAAAATGGTGGCCTGGGGACAGGACCTGTGGGCACAAAGAGCGGTTGCACTGGGATCTTGGGGAGTGGCTGATGATATACTCGGGAGTTGGGGGCAGTAAGGAAAAGGGAGGTTTCAAAAGAACTTTCATATGCCAAAGAGGACCTACAAGATAATGCGGGAGAGAACTACAAGATATCAGAGGCCTTGCCAATATCGAGGTTGCTTTTTTTCCTCTCTAGCAAGGTATTAACATTAAGAGAGTTGGGAGATCCCAGGAAGAATGTCACACATGTCCCACCCGGGAGTGCGGGGCAGGGTGCAGGGTGTCAGCTTAGCTTTGTCTTTAGCGAGCCTTCTGCTCTCTCATCAAAGGTCTAGCCAGGAGAGATTGGAGCCCCCACCCCCCACTCCCCCCACTGCTATGACTAGGCTCATGCAGGGGACTATGGTGATGTGGGAAACAGAGGCAGAAGAAAAGTTACTAAATTTCCTTACCACCTAGAGCCCACTGACAAGTCCTTGAAACAGGCAGAGGGACTTTCCTCTAGGGACTCAACTGCCTCCACCTTAATACTTTGCTAAGCGCAAAAGGCAGTCCTAGCCTGACTGCCCCCCACCCCAGCCAGGATCCTGTAAGTCTACTTGAACATATAAAAATGCCTTTGGAAACTTCCTTTATCTCTCAATCCCCCAAGATATGTTTTGGCAATCATCCCCAAGTGCGTGGCCCACCGATATACATCTGAAGGGTCTCATGACTAAGGGTTTATTAGATGGTAATAAATGACCTTTTCCCAACAGCTGGCCCCTCAAGGTCCTGGAAACCTTGCTTCCAAAATTCCTTAGAGACTCACACTATCCCTGACCCCCTTCCAACTTGCAAGTATGTAATGGACCACCCCTCACAACCCCGGGGCAGCAGCTCTTCCTGACCACCGGTCCTGTCCCTGCGCTTTAATACACCAGCATTTTGCACCAAAGACGTCTCAAGAATTCTTTCTTGGTCATTGGCTCCAGGCACTGAACCTCACTTATATTCTAAAAATTCATCAACATGACCAAGCTCACAGAATCCCCAGATGCAGAGAAATGCTGAGGCTTACAAAACCAGAAATAGGGGTGCCTGGGTGGCTTAGTCGTTAAGCATCTGCCTTCAGCTCAGGTCCAGCTCAGGTCATGATCCCAGAGTCCTGGGATTGAGCCCCGCATCGGGCTCCCCGCTCTGTGGGAAAGCCTGCTTCTCCCTCTCCCACTCCCCCTGCTGGTGTTCCCTCTCTCGCTGTACCTCTCTCTGTCAAATAAATAAAATCTTAAAAAAATAATAATAAGGGGACATAATGACACTGACGTAATTTTTTAATGTAAGTTAGGTTTGGTAGAGTGAGGTGCGGAGCTGATGGCCAGGAAACGTTCCTGAGACATCTTTGGTTCAAAAAGTGGTTGTAGGGGCGCCCTGGACTCAGGTCATGGTCCCCGGGTCCTAGGATCAAGCCCAAGGGGTCGGGCTCCCTGCTCAGCAGGGAGTCTGCTTCTCCCTCTGCCCCTTGCCCTGCTTGTCCTCTAATAAATAAATAAAATCTTTTAAAAAATGGTTTTATTAAAGCAGGGGGACAGGACCTGGGACAAAAAGATCTGCTGCTCTGGGATTGTGAGGTGTGACTGATGATATACTCGGGAGTTGGGGGTAGTAAGTAAAAGGGAGGTTTTCAAAAGAACTTTCATATGCTAAAGAGGACCTACAGGATACTGGAGGCCTTGCCATTGTCAACCTCAAGGTTGTTTTTCCCTCTAGTAAAGCATTAACATAAAGACAGTTGGGAGTTTCCTTTTCAGAGTTAGGTTATTGACAAAAATGCTTTTTTTCTTGTAAATCACTGACATTTTGTAAACCGAGGGAGACTCGCATCTGGCTGGACTATGAGCTCTGTTAACCATTTGTTTTCCCTTTCCTTAGCTTCGGGGCAGTCAGGGGTGCCTGAGGAATGGCAGACAGACCCCAGCTGGGGGTGGGGGGAGGGCTGCAAGGTGTCCGCTTACCCTTGTCCTCAGCCTGCCTTCTGCTACCTCACCAGAGACCACCTTGTTACATCTTAAATGTCGCAGATGAGCTATCCCTATGACAGTTACAGCTGGACCACTAAAAATTATCAAACCTCAAAGGAAAAAGTAAACATGGTTCTATCAGTGGTAGAGACATGAAGAAGATTTAAGTTTCCTGGTCACTTTTCAGTAAGCGGCTGCCCACAAAAGCCCTCAGTGGCAACCCATTTGGGACCCTTTAGAGAGCTTTTTCTTTCCTTTCTGGTCTCACCTTCACGTAATAAACTTTCACTTCACTTCACCCTTTGGTGTCTGAGTGGGAAACAAAGGCAGAAGAAAAACTGAGTTCCCTTACTATCTACAGCCCACTGACTAGTCCTTGACACAGGCAGAGTGACATTCCTCTAGAAACTCAGCTGCCTCCATGTTAATACTCAGCTAAGAGCAAAAGGCAGTCCTGGCCCAAAACCACCCCTCCACCCCCACCCCTGCCACCACTCCCCAGGATCCTGTAACTCTACTTGAACATGTAGAAAATCCTTTGGAAACTACTTTTTTTTTTTAAGATTTTATTTATTTATTTGACACAGAGAGAGAGATAACAAGTAGGCAGAGAGGCAGGCAGAGAGAGGAGGAAGCGGGCTCCCTGCGGAGCAGAGCCCGATGCGGGCCTCAATCCCAGGACCCTGAGATCATGACCTGAGCCGAAGGCAGAAGCTTTAACCCACTGAGCCACCCAGGCGCCCTGGAAACTACTTTTATCTCTACCCCCTAGGATATATTGTAGCCATTATTCCCCAAGGATATGACCCCTGATATACATCTGAAGGGTCCTATGATGGAGTTTTTACTAAACAGTAGTAAGTGACCTTTTCCTAACAATAACTAGCCCCCTTCAGTTCCTGGAAACCTTGTTTTTTGTTTTTTTGTTTTTGTTTTAAGATTTTATTTACTTATTTCCAAAATGCCTGAGAGGCTTACGCTATCCCTAACTCCCTCCCAACTTGAAAGTATATAATGGGCCACTCTTCATGATGCCAGCACAGTTCCTTCTGCCCTGGGTTCTGCCATGGGTCCTGTCCCGTGCATTAATAAAAACACCTTTCTGCGAGGCGCCTGGGTGGCTCAGTGGGTTAAAGCCTCTGCCTTCGGCTCAGGTCATGATCTCAGGGTCCTGGGATGGAGCCCCGCATCGGGCTCCCTGCTCAGCAGGGAGCCTGCTTCCTCCTCTCTCTCTGCCTGCCTCTCAGCCTACTTGTAATCTCTCTGTCAAATAAATAAATAAAATCTTCAAAAAAAAAAATACCTTTCTGCACCAAAGACATCTCAAGAATTCCTTCTTGGTCATCAGCTGTGAACCCCAACATCTTTCCTACATCGGTTATACATAAGTTACTGGGAATAAGGGAAATTACATACAAAAGTACTATAAAGGTTTCCTCTGCTACTCAAAAGTAGAGCATTCCCATTTTTCATAGACCAATGAGCATAAAGCAAAGAAGCTACTATCATTAATTAGTATGGAAAATTTTCTGAGCTTTCCCAGACCCCAAAGATAGCCTCTGTTAGATTTTTCTCATAATGTATGACACATCTTGCTAAAAAATGCACAAAATAAATGAAGATTAAGCACCAATGTCCACAGAGAGCTCCAAGCTGTGGCAGCCTGATGCCGAGAGGCGGAGGGCAGTACCCAGGAAGGGGCCTGGCAGCGCCACTCTCATGGCCCAAGATGGGCACTGCACTAGAAGGGCTCACTGCAAAACAAACGCTGAGTGCTACTTTTGCTTTTTGCCTTTTTTTTTTTTTTTTTAATAAAAGTGAAAATCCTCTCTGGATTTCTTTTTTTAGATTTTTTAAAAAAGATTTTATTTATTTATTTGACAGAAAGAGAGATTACAAGTAGAGAGAGAGAGAAGAGGAAGCAGGCTCCCTGCCCCGAGCAGGGAGCCCAATGCAGGACTTGATCCCAGGACCCTGAGATCATGACCTGAGCCGAAGGCAGAGGCTTTAACCCACTGAGCCACCCAGGCACCCAGATTTATTTATTTTAGAGAGAAAGACCACGCACACAAGCTGGGGAAAGGGCAGGGAGAGAAAGAGAAAGAAAGGAGCAGATTCCCTGCCCAGATCAGGGCAGAACCGAACTCAGGGCTCAATCTCACGACCCTGAGATCACGACCTGAGCTGAAATTAAATGTCAGACACTTAACCAACTGAACCACCCAGGAGCCCCCTGACTTTTTTTTTTTTTTTAAGATTTTATTTATTTATTTGACACAGAGAGAGAGATTACAAGTAGGCAGAGAGGCAGGCAGAGAGATAGGGAGAGGAGGAAGCAGGCTCCCTGCTGAGCAGAGAGCCAGATGCAGGCCTCCATCCCAGGACGCTGAGACCATGACCTGAGCTGAAAGCAGAGGCTTTAACCCACAGAGCCACCCAGGGGCCCGGAGCCCCCTGACTTCTTTAGGTTAGAAAAAACAGGTACCAATGAAGATCTTTCATAGGAGAGGCTTAAATGCAAACTTTCAAGAAGGAGAGATACTGGTATTTCATCTGCTGAACAAAACACAACTTCTTAAAAGTGGAAATTAATGGGCTGTGAGTTCGGACCCCACATTGAGTGTAGAGATTACTTACATAAACTTTAAAAAATGGAAATTAATAAATTCTGAAATTTTAAGAGAGTATATTGAACACCATTTATAAACCACATTCCTATCCACAAAAGTGAAGCAATTTTTAAATTAACTTTAAAAAGATTCCTCGGGCGCCTGGGTGGCTCAGTGGGTTAAAGCCGCTGCCTTCGGCTCAGGTCATGATCCCAGGGTCCTGGGATCGAGGCCCACATCGGGCTCTCTGCTCAGCAGGGAGCCTGCTTCCTCCTCTCTCCTCTCTCTCTGCCTGCCTCTCTGCCTACTTGTAATCTCTCTCTCCGTGTCAAATGAATAAATAAAATCTTTTAAAAAAAATAAATAAATAAAAAGATTCCTCTATTTCCAGTGTAAGGGTCCTTTCTAGTGGTGCTGTAGTAACAAGTGGCCTGGGAGTCAAGACGCTAGGTTAGTCCCAGTTCCACCACTAACAAGGAGGTGACCATTCTAGCCACTGTTCTCTCTGCACATGAGCAAATTAACTACCAGGTGATTCATTTATTTCTTCAGGGCCACCATCTTCTGGACAGCCAGAGTCCTCAGTTTTTAGGTGTCCAAATCTCTCCCGGGATTCCCCTATGTCTATGCATAACCCACCTAGCACATGACAGATGGAGTGGTACCCGACCCTCATGCTTGGTATGGACTTAGGAGGCACTCAATACATGGTATGTTCTTAAACATTACAATAAAATCAGCTTTTTTTTTTTTTAATATTTATTTGAGAGAGCACAAGAGAGCAGAGAACACAAGCATGACGGGGGGGGGGCGGCGGCGCGGTGGGGAGGGAGAAACAGAACTCCTGCTGAGCAGGAAATCAGCCACAGGGCTCAATCCCAGGATGCTGGGATCATGACCTGAACCGAAGGCAAACGCTTAACAGACTGAGCCACCCAGTCACCCCTGCCATCCACTTTTAGAACAATTCAACATCCTTAAAAGAAACCCCGTCCCCATCAAGTCATTCCCAGTTCTCCCTGCCTCCTTACTGCCTGAATTGGTTTTCCATATGTAGTATGTTTACATTGTTTCTTTCTATTTATTTATTTATTTATTTATTTATTTGACAGAGAGATAGAGATAACAAGTAGGCAGGAGGCAGGCAGAGAGGAGGAAGCAGGCTCCCAATGCAGGCCTCAATCCCAGGACCCTGAGATCATGACCTGAGCCGAAGGCAGAGGCTTTAACCCACTGAGCCACCCAGGCGCCCTACATTGTTTCAAAAGTAAAACAAAAGCGGTCTTGGGTAGCTCAGTCGGTTAAGAGTCTTGACTCTTGATCTCAGCACCCCCAGTTCATGCTTTTTAAAATGTAGTACTCAATAAATTTAAGAGTCTACTCAGACATTCTGTCTATAGTTTATAAAATAAGCAGCAAAAGTAGCTTATAAACTTGAACTCCAAGCAGCTAACAATAGACAACCAAACAGAAGCTTGGAGATTTTTAGTCCTAATTTCAGCTCTGAAATTTATTGGCTAACCATGTGCTCATGACAACAAAAAGATGAAAGGTGAAAACGGTCAAGTTCATGTAACACACAGCAGTTTTTTAAGTCATTGGCTGCCACACTTTATTTAGAATCCTTACAACAACTGTACCACTCCATGTTACCATGTGCATTTTGACACACCCAACTCAGAGGTGTAGGAACTGGTCTAGGATTAGGTACCTGGGAAGCAGCCCTGTGTACCTCCTAAGCTTCTGTACTGCCCACCTGCCTTTCAGATAGGCAGGCCTTAATAAGATTGATAACTCTGGCCAGGGGTTTATCAAAAACAAAAGAGAAAGGACACAAATTGATAAAAACATGAATGAAAGAGGAGAGATCACAACCAACACCAAAGAAATACAATTATAAGAACATGTTATGAGCAACTATATGTCAGCAAATTAGACAATCTGAAAGAAATGGATGCATTCCTAGAGACATATAAACTACCAAAACTGAACCAGAACAAAATAGAAAATCTCAACAGACCCATAACCAGTAAGGAACTTGAAGCAGTCATCAAAAATCTCCCAACAAACAAGAGATGAAGGCCAGACGGCTTCCCAGGGGAATTCTACCAAACATTTAAAGAATAATTAATACTCATTCTCCAGAAACTGTTCTTAAAAAATAGAAATGGAAGGAAAACTTCCAAACTCATTTTATGAGGCCAGCATTACCTGGATCCCAAAACCAGACAAAGATCCCATCAAAAAGGAGAATTACAGGCAAATATCCTTGATGAACATGGAAGCAAAAATTCTCACCAAAATACTAGCCAATAGGATCCAATAGTATATTAAAGGATTACTCACCACTACCAAGTGGGATTTATTCCTGGGCTGCAAGGGTGGTTCAACATCTGCAAATCAATGTGATACAAGACATTAATAAAAGAAAGAACAAGAACCATATGATCCTCTCAATAAATGCAGAAAAAGCATTTGACAAAGTACAGCATTCTTTCTTGATCACAACTCTCCACAGTGTAGGGATAGAGGGTACATACCTTAATATCATCAAAGCCATCTATGAAAACCCACAGCGAATATCATTCTCAGTGGGGAAAAACTGAGAGCTTTTCCCCTAAGGTCAGGAACATGGCAGGGAGGTCCACTATCACCACTGCTATTCAACACAGTACTAGAAGTCCTAGCCTCAGCAATCAGACAACAAAAAGAAATAAAAGGAATCCGAACTGGCAAAGTAGTAGTCAAATTCTCACTCTTTGCAGATGATAGGATACTCTATGTGGAAAACCCAAAAGACTCCACCCCAAAACTGCTAGAACTCATACAGGGAATTCAGTAAAGTGTCAGGATATAAAGGCAGTGCACAGAAATCAGTTGCATTTCTATACACCAAGACAGAAGAAAGAGAAATTAAGGAGTCAACCCCATTTACAACTGCACCCAAAACCATAAGATACCTAGGAATAACCGAAGAGACAAAGAATCTATACTCAGGAAACTATAAAATGCTCATGAAAGAAATTGAGGAAGACACAAAGAAATGGAAAAACGTTCCATGCTCATGGATTGGAAGAACAGATACTGTGAAAATGTCTATGCTACCTAGGGCAATCTACACATTTAATGCAATCCCTATCAAAATACCACCAACTTTTTTTACAGAAATGGAATAATCCTTTTTTATTTTTTTTTTATTTATTTTTATTTATTTTTAAAGATTTTATTTATTTATTTGACAGAGAGCGAGATCACAAGTAGGCAGAGAGGCAGGCA
>LNAC01000299.1:1844527-1861664 GCA_002007465.1 Ailurus styani
TTTTTTTTAATGATTTTATTTACTTACTTGACAGAGAGAGACACAGCGAGAGAGGGAATACAAGCAAGGTGAGTGGGAGAAGGAGAAGCAGGCTTCCCACAGAGCAGGGAGCCCAGGATCATGACCTGAGCCAAAGGCAGATGCTTAATGACTGAGCCACCTGGAAATGGAAAAAATAATCCTAAAATTTATATGGAACCAGGAAAGACCCCAAATAGCCAGAGGAATGTCGAAAAAGAAAAAGTAGCAGCATCACAATTCTGGACTTCAAGCTCTATTACAAAGCTGTAATCATCAAGACCGTATGGAGCTAACACAAAACAGACACATAGATCAATGGAACAGAATAGAGAGCCCAGAAATGGACCTTCAACTCTATGGTCAACTGGTCTTAGACAAAGCAGGAAAGAATGTCCAATGGAGAAATAACAGTCTCTTCACCAAATGGTGTGGAGAAATGACAATCTCTTCACCAAATGATGTTGAGAAAATTGGACAGCCACATGCAGAAGAAAGAAACTGGACCATTTCCTTACACTACACACAAAAATAGCCTCAAAATGGATGAAAGACCTCAATGTAAGACAAGAATCCACCAAAATCCTTGAGGAGAACACAGGCAACTACCTCTTTGACCTCAGCCGCAACAACTTCTTCCTAGAAACATCGCGAAGGCAAGGGAAGCAAAGACAAAAATGAACTATTAGAACAAGATAAAAAGCTTTTGCACAGCAAACAGTCAACAAAACCTAAAGACAATGGACAGAATGGAAGAAGATTAATTGCAAATGACATACCAGATAAAGGGCTAGTATCCAAAATCTATAAAGAACTTACCAAACTCAACACCCAAGGAGCAAATAATCCAATCAAGACATGGGCAGAAGACATGAACAGATATTTCTGCGAAGACGACATCCAAATGGCCAACAGACACATGAAAAAGTGCTCAACATCACCTGGCATCAGGGAAATGCAAGTCAACACAATGAGACACCTCACACCAGTCAGAATGGCTAAAATCAACAAGTCAGGAAACGACAGATGTTGCCAAGGATGCAGAGAAAGGGGAACCCTCCTACACTGTTGGTGGGAATGCAAGCTGGCACAGGCACTCTGGAAAAAAGTATGGAAGTTCCTCAGAAAGTTGAAAATAGAGCTACCCTACGACCCAGCAATCTCACTACTGGGTATTTACCCCAAAGACACAAATGTAGTGATCAGAAGGCACATGTGCACCCGAATGTTTATAGAAGCAATGTCCACAACAGCCAAACTATGGAAAGAACCTAGATGTCCATCAACAGATGAATGGATACAGAAGTGGTATATATATGTATACAATGGATATTATGCAGACATAAAAAAAAAAACCAAAATCTTGCCATTTGTAACAACGTGAATGGAAGTAGAGGATATTATGCTAAGCAAAATAAGTTAATCAGAGAAAGACAATTATCATATGATCTCACTGATATGTGGAATTTGAGAAACAAGACAGAGGATCATAGGAGAAGGTTGGAAAAAAAGAAACAAGATGAAACCAGAGAGGGAGACAAGCCATAAGAGACTCTTAATCTCAGGAAACAAACTGAGGGTTGCTGGAGGGGAGGGGGGTTGGGGGATGGAGTGGCTGGGTGGTGGACATTGAGGAGGGTATGTGCTATGGTGAGTGCTGTGCATTGTGTGAGAGTGATGAATCACAGACCTGTACCCCTGAAACAAATAATACATTATATGTTAATTAAAACAAAACACAACAAAGAGATTAGAACTCACAAAACCCCCTCCAGTACTGTAGCAATTAAAAGAATTAAAGAAAGATGGAGGAAAAGCTGAGGAACGCATAGGAAAACTAGGGTCAGGCTGACCTCATGATTTATTTGGAGGGCCTTGAGACTGCAATCAGTATTGTCTAAGGTCCAAAGTTAAGGAAAAGTAACTTATTTTATAAAATATTTGGCAAACTGTTGTATACAGTGAGTTCAAGTTACTAAAGTTGAGTTTTAATAAAACAGACAATATACCTAATAAAACACATTTAACAAGTGAGGAAAAAGTCAAAGATTATTGCAATTCAAATATGGAACCCAGGGGCACCTGGGTGGCTCAGTGAGTTAACCTTGACTCTTGATTTGGGCGTAGGTCGTAAGCTCAGGGTTGGGAGAGCCACACCCCCCCACCGGCGGCTCTTGTCTGGAGGGAGACCTGCTTGAGATTCCCTCTCCCTCTACCCCTCCACGCNCTTTAAAAAAAAAAAAAAAAAAAAGACATATATGTAATCCAAAGTTCAAACCCCAGAGAAATTCTTCATAAAACGAGTTCAACGTTACCTGTGGAGACAAAGCGAAGAGCTGAGAGGTCCGCGGCAGACGCCACCTGCTCGGAAAACGGCCAGCTCCTGGAGCATTGCAGCCTTCCCTGCCTTCCTGGCACCTTGCTTTGTCCCCGCTCAGCTTGTTCTCCGGATTCTTTACTCTCGTATCACACTTGGCAATGCTCCCCACACCGCGGCCCGAAAGGAACTCCCAGGCTGCAGGAAAGTGCCTGAGATCTTCTAGGGGGGGTGTCCGGGGCGAGCCCCGCAGAGGAAGGCGCTGCAGGAGCGGCGGCGCAGGAGCGGCCCCGCATCCCAGACTCTCCGCCCGGCCGTGAAGCCCGCGCCGCCGCCTCCCGGGCGCGCATGCGCCCCACTGGTCCCAGGGAGCCGAGCTCTGCAAGCTCTTCGCTTCACTGCGCACTTGCGAGTGAAAGCCTTCCTGCATTTTGTTCCTTCTGCTCGTCTCGCGTTTGTTTGGCTTAGTGACCCGCAGCTGTGCGGGGACGGCACACAGCTCCGGGAGATGACGGCATCGAGCAGGGAAACGCTCTCTTCCGAGGCCGCCTCTCCAGCGGCCATTTTCTGAAAAGGAAAGAAGGGCAGCGTGACGAACACTTCTACGTGGTGTATGAGTGCCCAGACTCGCTCTAGAGATTTTGTTTGAGAGAGAGCACGAGCCAGGAAGAGGAGAGAGAGAGAGAGAGNNGGGGGGGGGGGGGGGGGGGGGGGGGGGGACGAGCCGACTCCCCGCTGAGCGGGGAACCCCCATGGGGCTCCATCCCAGGACCCCACCTGAGCTGAAATCAGACACTAAACCAACTAAACCACCCAGGGGCCTCTAGTCCTCCAACTCCTTTCTACCCTTTCATCCTTCCTGTTGTCCTTCCGAACAACATTGATCTTCGGTTCACCTTTCAGCCCCATTCAGAACAAATGTCCCAGGAGGTGACCGTGTGACAGTGTCACGGCCGCCCCCCAGCCCGCCAGTAGTAGGGTCCCCATCTGAGCACCTGTCACCACTTAGGTCAAAGGCCCAAAACAGGGGCTCCCCTAAGTACTGTCTGTCACCTCGGAGCCCAGACATGCCTGCTTGGGGTCTCAACACGTGGTGGCCTCAGGAGTATTCTATCAATACCTACACCTGAAGTGGGATGGTTCTGCCCCACAGATGGGTCTCTGGGCCCCTGCCTTTACCCGGTGCAGCTGATCAAGGACTTGCGCATTTACCCACATTGCTGCAAAAGCTGCAGCTAATTGAAATTCTTGATGAGGGGCAAGCCTGGGGGCACATGGGTGGCTCAGCGGGCTAAGCCTCTGCCTTCCGCTTGGGTGGTGACCCCAGGGTCTTGGGATCAAGCCCAACACACCACCGAGCCACAGCTGTCCTTTGGCATCATGGTCCCTCCCAGAATGAACCACCAAAGTTTGGTGGACTCGGTGGACTAAGCTCTTTCATTTTTGCCAAAGAAACCAAAGCCAGCCAAGGAAGAGTATTCTTGGCAGACTTCCTCTCTAAATTTGTTTTAATACGTGTGGCTCTTTCATCTGGCTCGGGGGTCTGCTGCCTTTCATGTCCTTTGCTGTGCTTTTCCTCCCTTCCCTGGTTATCTTACTTGAAATCAAGAAGTCAATGCCTCAGTCTCTCTCCCACTTTTTATCTTTTTTCCCTCAGAAAGCCTTCCCCATTATTTAAATTATAAGAGCAACAACTGTTTGAATGATTCCAACCACAGTGCCGTCTCCAGCAATTACACAGGGGCGGCTAACTGAAAAAACTCACAAGACTCTACACAGTATACTTTTCTAAGACTTTAATGAAGGCTATGGGTGCCTGGGTGGCTCAGTGGGTTACAGCCTCTGCCTTCGGCTCAGGTCATGATCTCAGGGTCCTGGGATCAAGCCCTGCATCTGCTCAGCAGGGAGCCTGCTTCCTCCTCTCTCTCTGCCTGCCTCTCTGCCTACTTGTGATCTCTGTCAAATAAATAAATAAAATCTTAAAAAGAAAATTTTAATGAAGGTTAAAGACAAGATACAAAAATGACAAAAAATTTTTTAACACTTTACTGATTTATTTGAGAGAGAATGTACACAGAAGCTGGGGTGGAGGGGCAAAGGGAGGAGAAGCAGGCTCCGCACCCAGCAGAGAACCAAATGTGGAGCTTGATCCCAGGACTCTGGGATCATGACCTGAGCTGAAGGCTGCCGCTTAACAGACTGAGCCACCCACATGCCCCACAAAAATAAAAACTTAAAAATAGCTAGGGATCTTTTCTCTGTTACACAGGACGCTCCTCATTTTAGGCCATGAACCACCTGCACAGTTCTTGGGGAAGCTGTTGGGGAGGCCATGATGTCAAAGTCTTTTATACCCCTCTGGTCATGTGGCCCAAACTAGGCTGCAAGGCCAGTCTCAAAATCGGAAACAAGCTGGTCCAGCCCCTGGTCTGTCTCAGATCCTAGCACAGGACTACATGAATCACTCGTTAGGACCTTTCGTTCGGTTTGGCCAGCACCCAACACCCAGCACCCCAGCTCCCCGTCTCTCTGGAGATCTCCAGAAGCACTGGGTTGCAACAGGCCAGCTGGGATCAGTTCTGTACCTAGACAACAAAACTCGGTGGTCAGTTCTGCTGGTACGCAGCCATTTCTGGGCAAAGGAGCCCTCCAGAGCCCTCCCAGCTCTCCTGTTCTTTGACAGCAAGAGCTAAGAGTGCCAGGGAGGTGACCGTGTCAGGCAGCTGAGATTCTGCGTGACATCTGTGTGACTCAATTGCCCGTCCTCTGGCCTCCCAAGAGAGAAACAGGAATGAGCGAAATAAGAGGGCTGTAAGGTTAGGTGTGGAAAGAAAGTACCTTGGCCAGAGAAGGTCATTTACTCACAGAGAGGTTTGTCCTGCATCCATTTCAGATGGAAGGGGAATGTGTGACCTAAGTGCAGAGGCTCTGGGAAACAGTGGGAAAATATGTGAGGAACTCAGACTCAAATTGCACAGTGTCCTGGGAAGTTACCAGTGAATGTTCTAGGGCATTGAGTCAACAAGCATTAAATGGTCAGGACTCAAAACTTACCAGCTCACACAAAAGAAAGTATTTTATTCTAGTTTGTCAAGATTAATGAAAGGTTGATGGGCGCCTGGGTGGCTCAGTGGGTTAAGGCCGCTGCCTTCGGCTCAGGTCATGATCCCAGGGTCCTGGGATCGAGGCCCACGTCCGGCTCTCTGCTCAGCAGGGAGCCTGCTTCCTCCTCTCTCCTCTCTCTCTGCCTGCCTCTCTGCCTACTTGTAATCTCTCTCTCTGTGTCAAATGAATAAATAAAATCTTTAAAAAAAAAAAGATTAATGAAAGGTTGAGCAACTAGGTGGGTCAGTTGGCTAGCTGTCCAGCTCTTGGTTTCAGCTCAGGTCTTGATCTCAGGGTCATGAAATCAAGCCCCGGGGCAGGCTCCCTGCTCAGCACCAAGTCTGCTTCTCCCTCTCCCTCTGCTGCTCTCCCTGCTTGTGCTCTCTCTCAAATAAATAAAAAAATTAAAAAAAAAAGATTAATGAAAGGTTATGATGCTGGTATGTCTTATTTTTTTGGTGGTGACAGTTTCTCTACCTTTCTGGTATCTTTAAGGATTTTCTTTTATCCTTGGGGTTATAAAAATTCAAAGTATTACGTCTAGGTGTAAGTGTTTCTATATTCATTGTGCTGGGCATTAAGTGAGCTTTTTCATTCTCAACACGTGAGTCTCACATCACCCGTGGGCAATTATCTTCTATTATTTGATAACTTCCTACTGTCCTCTTTTCACTCTGCCTGCTATTCCCAATATACAGATGGAAATCTGAGTTTTCACTTTCCTTCCCTCAAACATTCTCCTACTAGTTTGCTCTACTTTCTGGAGATTTCCTTTATATGATCTTTCAACTCTCCAACAGTCGTCCTTAATGTCTGCAATTAGACTTCTACTTCCCACAGCTCTTTCTTGTTCTGACTGTTCCTTGTTTTCACAACTTCTCACTTTTTTTAACCAATGCAATCTTTTTGAATCTCTATGATGCTATCAAATGACAAAACTAAACCAGTTTGTTTAAAGATTTTGTTAATTTGAGAGAGACAGAGAACGAGCATGAGCGGTGAGAGGGGGAGAGAAAGGAGGAGAGGGAGAAGCAGACTCGCGGCTGAGCCAGGGAGTCCATCTCCGGGCTCAATCGCAGGACCCTGGGATCGTGACCTGAGCCGAATGCAGATGCTTAACCCACTGAGCCACCCAGGCACCCCAAAACTAAACCAATCTAATTGGTTGAGTTTGTTAGAACCTCACAAGTAGGGGAGCGCTGTTCCCAAAGGATTTTGAGGAGGCACCAGCTTTGTAGAAGAGAGGCAACATGGAAACTAACGTTGGCTAGGAGGCGGACCATTTGCTTCTAAGGGTGGCGGGGCCTATTTTCTAGGGTAAGGTAAAGGAGCTAAAGCTGAGTTAGAGGACTGTGACTGGTCTAGTTAGATTTCTCTGACAGGTGTTTCCAGTAAGTGCAGGCTTACTTAGGTTTAGATTTGTGACTTGGCCCCGGCCATGGGCTAGTCTCCATTTTGTGGGTCCCACTATACAGATCAACCTTATCAATACTGATGTTTAAGCTCATCTGTCTTCTGCATTACCTGTTTCCTCGAAAGCAATTACCTTTTACCTTCGTGTCTATTTTTCACATTACCAGCTTTCCTCAGATGTATACTGGTCTTCGGTTTCACATTTAAGAGTTAGGCAAATGAGGGATGCCTGGGTGGCTCAGTCAGTTAGGCGGCTGCCTTTGGCTCAGGTCATGATCCCAGGGTCCTGGGACTGAGTCCCGCATTGGACTCCTTGCTAAGCGAGGAGCCTGCTTCTCTCTCTGTCTCTGCTTGTCACTCTGCCAGCTTGTGCTCTCTCCCTCTCTCTGACAAATGGATAAAATCTTTAAAAAAAAAAAGGCAAATGAAAAGCTGATTGGTCAATGTTATGGTGAAAAATCTACACAGGCCTGGGTGGCTCAGTCGGTTAAGGGGTGGCCTGCGGCTCAGGTCATGATCTTGGGGCTCTAGGATTGAGCCCTGCATCAGGCTCCCTGCTCAGTGGGGATCATGCTTCTTCCTCTCCCTCTGCCCTCTCCCTGCTCTTGCTCTCTCTCAATAAATAAATAAAATCTTTAAAAAAAAAAAAGTCAAGTCACATGAGCATGACTTGAAGAACAGAGTGGGAAGCCAAGATTTACCCCAGAGAAGCCAGCCTTGTCAGAGAAACACCTCAGAAAATGAATTCAACTTACCTGTGAAGACAGAGCTAGTAGCTGAAAGCTCACTTGGGATATCCCTTGAGCATAAAATGGTCAATTCTGGAAGGATTGTTTGGGGGTGCCAGTGCCCACACTAGCTCCTCAGTTGAAGCAGTTTATTCACTTCTTTTAAAGAAAAGAATATAATTTTCCTTAAAGATTTTATTTATTTATTTGGGAGAGGGATAGAGAGAGAGCACAAGTAGGCAGAGTGGCAGGCAGGGGGAGAAGCAGGCTCCCCACTGAGCAGGGAGCCTGACACAAGATTCAATCTCAGGACCCTAGGATCGTGATCAGAGCTGAAGGCAGCCGCTTAACCAACTGAGCCACCCAGGCACCCCGAGAAGAATCTAATTTTTTGCCTCAGTGTTAACACCTCTCTATAAATAACCTGATGGTGGGGTAGAGGGAGCTGGCCTTAAATTGGTCCCTTGACATTCAGCCCCTCCTGTCATTCCTGCCCTTCTTACCTGGCATTCTGTGTCCCCAGGGTTCTATGCAGGGAACATACACTCCCCCAGGTTATGTGGGTATTCAGGCTGTGGTTTTTCTTTGGGCTGTTCGTTGATGACTACTTTTCCATTGGAGTTTCCATCTTCCAAAAATCTGTTAAGATATTCATTTTTAAAAAGATATTATTTATTCATTTGAGAGAGAGAGAGAGAGAAAGCAAAAGAGATCACATACAAACAGGTATTCACCAGACCCTCCTCACCTTTCCATTACCATGTCTGTTGTTACAGGGACAGTAACTTGTTACTGGGAAGCACTTTCCATGGGGCATCCAGCTGCTGCTGAACCAGCAAGTCCTTTTATAGGAAGTCCAGAAGTCAGTGGACCTTCTCCACGCTGCTGACCCTTCTGCCTTTTAAATTTCCCCCGGTCAACCTTACTTTCCATCTATAACGTTGTTGTGTGTCTCTTTGTCCAATGTACATTTACTGTAGCACCTTAAAGATTTTGTTGCCTTTATGGATTGGATTTTTCTGAACTTAAAATTCTGTCTTCTAAATGTTTAGTAAGACTCCTTCTGGTCTGTTTTTAATACATGATTGTTAAGTCCTCTTGTATATTGTAAGTAGATATTTGTATCTTCTGAATATTACGACAGTTTAGTTTTTTACAGTCATTTCATTGTCTTGTCACTTGATTATATTTAATACAATGTTGCTTTATAACAATGATAATAGGTATCGTATTGTGACTTTGGTAGGAATTCTTCTAAACTTTCACCCTTGAGAATATTTGTTGTAGAGTTTTAGTAGATATCCTTTATCAGTTGAAAGAACAATCCTTTTACTCTCAGTGACTCTGAAAACCTCCACATAGCCTTAAAATTCAGTAGAATTCTATTATCGGGACCTGTTTTTAAGTTCTGTGCACCTTTGCAATACAATGAGAAGCAGTGGTTTTCCTACTTAAGCATTTATCACAGTTCCCCGGAGGATTTGATGAAACATAGATTGTTCCCCAAAGGAGGAGGCCTGACAAAGTGATAGGGCCTGACAATGTACCTAATGAGTTCCCAGGCTTTTTAAAAACTTATTTTGATTTTAGTATAGTTAACATACAGTGTCTTATTAGTTTCAGGTGTATAATATAGTGTTTCAACAATTCTATACATTGAATTACATAGCCTGTGTGGTTTTTGAAAATTAGATGTCAACATGTAAAATTTAAAACTCATTTAAGATTGTTTTTACTTTCAGAGAGAGAGCATGTTGGAGCATGTGGCGGGGGGATGTGGGGAAAGGGGCAGAGGCAGAGAAAGAAAGAGAATCTCAAGTGGACTCTGCAGTTGGTGCGGAGCTCTATGTGGGGCTGGATCCCACAACCTTGAGATCATGACCTGAACTCAAGAGTTGGGCACTTAACCTTCTGAGCCACCCAGGCACCTCTAGGAAAACTCATTTAGAAACCCAGTTTCAGTATCAGCATATATCAGTATGGCACCAGTGGAACTACATTCCCAGAAGGAAAAAATGGGCTGAGTCATGGTTAGTTCCTCTAGAAAGCATTTTTGACTCGGTAACAAATGGGCCTGTACAGAATTCAAAAGGTATAAAGTCTGCACGGTGAAAGCAGTCTCTCTCTTCTACCCCCGAGCCCAGCATCTAGACGCTGTCTCCTTTAGACGGGGCTTTCCAGACGCCACCACTTTGCATTAGCCTGACGCCCTTTCACTTACTGTCATTATCTGCCTGGTCCCTTTAGGCCTCTGACTCTGCATCCAAGCCCATTTTCCAGCTCCTCTTGTGCATTCTTATAGCACGTGGATTTTTATTAGCACTTTCACACTGACTTCTTCATAGGTTGGCCTCTTAGGGATGGAAGGTCCACTGATCCACAAGGTTAGGGTGTGTGTCCTTTTTTTGGTGTTTACATCCTCAGTGCCTAGGATCCCATCAGGTAGGTAGCAGATGTACAAGGTTTATTTAGAGAAATTAATGAGTTAATTAAGAAACTGTGTAGTATTTCCAGGACCTTGGCCTGAGGTGTGACTCAAACAGCAATTTAGACAGGTGAAATAAAGAAATTAATCCCATAAAGACCCCATCAGAGTCCCCAGTTAACCTTATAGTAGGTGGCCCCAGAAGAGAATTCGAGGACTTGGAAAGAAAGTAATGATCTTCTGTTTTTTTAGAAGATCTAAAACAGATATCAAGGACACTCCTGAGGTTACTTCCCATAAGCGTGATAATGTCTTATGGCCCTTTCTTCCTAGGCCCTGGGGACTCAAACTTCTGGCCCTTTCTCATGAACTCTTGCATCCACTAAAGCTCTTAGGATTCTGCCACCTGACTTCCCATCAGCTAGCCGTGCCCTTTGGCACCTCTGTGAAACCGTTCCTCTGGTTATGTACTAGCCAGTCATTATAGAGATACACACAGCAGAACACAGATGTGGCCACAAACACGAGGAAGTTACGTTTTGAGAAATTTTACAAAACGTTTCTTCCTTCTTCCAACTGCCATTCTGCGCATCAGAACCCCTCTTGTCCCCTCAGAGTTTCCACACGGTAGCATGATTATGACATGTGTGTGGACATACAGTGTGTTTCATGTGGTCCCTACACACAGGACTTACGTGATTTTCATCCAATCATTCCTTCTTCTTGCATGGATGTGGTTCTTCTCAAGGGCAAACATAATAGAAACAATGCACACATTGCCATATTAGGGGGAAAGGGTATTATTTGAATCATGATCCAAGTAAAAAATTTTTTTCCATTTCCCCTCCAACCACCAGCTCCATAGTTATTTATTACCTTCTTTGATGAATAGAACTGCTTTTGTGTTATTGTTCAGGGCCTCCACTAACAGCCAACATTAACTACATTACTTTATTTTCATTTGTTTCACTATGATTTCCCTGAATTACAAACACTTTATTTTTGAATACTCAGTTTGTTTATATGGCTCAAAAAATTTAAACTATATAAAAACATTAAAAAAAAAATTCTCATTCTCATCCCCGCGTTTGTGCACTTGGTTCCATACCCCCACCCCAGACAAACACTTTTACTAGATCCCTGGGCATTCTTCTAGTGCTTTAGTTTTTAAAAGGCAGCCTTATTGATACACTTCATGTACCACATAACTTACCCAGTCAAAGCATGCAATAGTTGTTAGTAAGTTCAGAGTTGAACAATCATCATTACCACACAGTCTCAGATTGTTTTTATCACTCCAGAAAGCAGCTGTCCGTCCATTAACATTCACCATTGTCCCAGCTGTTCACAGCCGTCACATTGCAATCTTTATTTTCATAAGGTCCAGAGTGGTATCTCCGCTTTTTTTTCTTCAGAAAGATCTTTCAGAAAGATCTCTAACGTTAAATAGTCTCCTTCACTACTGTAGTATATTGTGAAGTTCCAAGAGGGAAATTAAAGACCAGAACTAACATTCTTAGATCACCATTTCTATTTCTGTAATCTTAAACAAGCCAGTACTTTCTCTACAATATTCCTTTTATGTAAGGTAGTCAGAGTGTGTCTCTAATGTATGTCTAGTAACTTTTCAAGAGATGACCACTCATGGCTGTTCTTCTAGATCAGGTGATCTTGCTAAAGGCATCTGCTACCATGGATAACCTGTGCTGACAAAAGGAAGATAGCAGTTACCCGGTTACCTATAGCTGAAATCTGATTTCATATAAGAACCACTGGCTCTAGGCTCAGAGAATGAGACTCTTGGGAGAAAGATCTGTTACTTTCATTTGGTCACATTGTATCTCTGTGCATGTGTGTGCATGTGCTATTAAAAATGCATATTCCTGGGCTCTAGTCAAGATTTGCCTACCTAAATCTTGAGGTAGGATTACATTGTCTTTACTGATAATGTTCCTAACTAAAAATTGTTATTTATAAACTCATAAATACCAGAGTGAAACTCAAAGTTTGTAGATTTAAAATAAACATATCTTTGCTATGGAAACCTCAATAACTCTCAACAGGGTATACCCTGAAAAGACTTCTGCCTTTAATGGTCTCTCTACACTAACCTAAAAAATGGACCTCATCACACATTCTCACCTAAGTTTTTGTGGTGAGAACAGTGGCAAAGTTGAGAGGATGAAGTGAAAAGGTCCCTGGGTATGAACCTGAGACTAACAGGAACAGACACCACAACTCTGACTTCATTAGCCTAAATGAAAAGGTAAACTAGTCTCAGATATCAAATACACAAAACGGGGGTATCGAATATACTCCATTAAGTAAAAATGCTTTACCAGTCATTACAAAGGATGCAAGAGGCTTACCATATGAAAGTGAAAGGATCAACAAGACTTTTCTTTCACTGCATGTGAATGCCCCCTTCAGTTATGCTTTCTAGCTATGTCATCACCGTAAGTGATGAGGGCAGGAGTGTCAGCTAGGTTTCTAGGCAACTTTACTGTGGCCAAAATGAGTCCTGGCTACTAAATTGTATCTGGACTGAATGCACTATAAATAACCTGATGGGAACGTCATGCTTTGGGCTCTTCTGAGTGTGGTGTCTCTTAAAACTGACATGTCCCCTGTGGGGCCCCTGGAAGTTGTACTTAGGGAATTGTTGTAAGAGATAATGGCTCCTTGAGACCCGAGAAGGATCTCATCACCTTGCACCGGCACTGTACGGGGTGAACTGCTACCGGACTTGGGCTGAGGAGGAATGCCTGATGCTTTCCTGGCAGCCCAGTGCTCCTGTTCAATAGCCCCTGGAGCAGCACACTGGTGCCACGTGTGGCCAGTTACCTTGTGAGTTTGAACGTTTACACCTAAAAAGATCCCTCTTGGTCAAAGCTATAAAATAGCCCTTGATGCACAAATTCTGTAATTATATTACGATTGTTTAGTTAAGACCAAAGAGACCCCTCAGGTGGGTGGAACAGTAATAATTTCCTAAATATTGCTTAATTTTAATTTCACACTGAATTCACATTTGTTAATATAATAAATAAATAATAAAATTTTTAAAAATAAATTTAAAAATAATTTTTTAAACAAATAATAAATTATTTGCCAGAGAGAGAGAGAGAGAGAGAGAGAACACAAGCTGGGGGAGTGGGAGCAGGAGAAAGAGGGTCCCCACTGAGCAAGGAGCCCAATGTGGCACTTGGGACTGGGATCAAGACCTGAGCCAAAGGCAGACGCTTAACCGATTGAGCCACCCAGGCATCCCTGAATTCACATTTATACTTAATTTTCTGTTTATGCTTAAACTGAATAAAAATAAATCAGAGATTTTGTATTTACTTTAATTATAAAGCAATGAAATTATCACATCAATTTAATCATTTATAAGTAACTTAAATACAATAATGTATAATGACTTTGAAAACATTATAACTCAAAATAAGAGAAAACAAAATTAAATGAGTGAAGTACTATTGAATTCTGGGCATTTCTGTGACAGGGCACAAATTTTAAAATTTAATAAAATTCTACATTTTCTTTCTCCCCCCACCCCCGCCTTAAGTTTATTTTACCTTTTAGCAATCCATCGTGGCACCTGAACTCATAACCCTGAGATTAAGAGTCTTGTGCTCTTCCAAATGACCAAGCCAGGTGACCCAATCCTACGTTTTCTTAGCAAAAAGTTTCCTAAATCAGATTTTCCTTTCACACCAGTCTTCATATTTTAATTGGCGCTCCTTCTGAAGAATCATTTTATTAACAATTGCAAATGTCCTTTTAACATGTACTATATGCTAGAATCAAATGCTTGAGGAAGTTGGAATCTTATGAATACAGCCAGGACAACAATGAAGAGAGTCGTGAACAAAAACATCACAGTCCACACAGAAAACATTTTGGCACACAGCACAAACATAGACCTGCAGTGAGAAGAAGAAAAGAAAATTTAGAAAGCAGTTTCCAAAAGTACAGAACCGCTGGAAGACATTCAAACTGCTTTGCTCTTTTATATCTCTATCAATTTTCCCCACCCATCTACCTACTTTATTACTTCCAATATACTATTCTCAAATCGAAGGGGATTGTTTTTCCAAAAACCTACTCCTTACCAATGAGAAAATTACTTTGTCATGACTCCTTAAAGTCTCTTGTATTGCAAAACATTCTTAATTACTTTAAGTAACTATCTGGGGAAGACACATAAGCTTGATATTAGTACTACTTTCAAATGCTTAGATCATTTCTCTGATTTGATTACAAAGAAAGGCATAAATATTTAACACAGATTTAGTTATTGCTAGGGAATGACCTCACAACTGCACAAGTTATATTCCCCTTTTATTTGTCTATTAAAGAGTATGGGAAAATACACATTTAAGACAAAAAGAAAAAATCCATTATTTTATCAATATTACATTTATGAATATTTATGCCTTGGGGTGAAATTTCCAAGGCAGCATCATAAATAGGTTAAAAAATTATTACATCTCAAAAAGCACAGAACTAAAGACAAAGTGTTCTTAAAAACTGTCAAGTGAGGGGTGCCTGGGTGGCTCAGTGGGATAAGCTTCTGCCTTGGGCTCAAGTCATGCTCAGCAGGGAGCCTGCTTCTCCCTCTGCCTGCTCCTCCCCCTGCTGTGCTCGCTCTCCCACTTTGCACTCACTCTTGCCCTAGCTCTCTGACAAATAAGTAAAATCTTAAAAAAAAAAAAAAAAACAAAGCTGTCAAGTGATTCAAAGGCCGCTCTAGTGAGGAAGAAGCTACTGATGTCCAAGAGTCATGTAAAACTTAATAAAATTGTTTTATGACTTGTGAGAGTAGAACAAACAAGCAATCCTCCCAACTAATATTTCATACAGTACATAAACCAGTTTTAAATATGGACACATAAATTCATAAAAATTTAAAATTAGATAACTGTCTTGTTTGCATCTTTACGTAAGTCATAAGTGTATACATTCGAATTGGTCCCCTTCAAAAATTTAAAAGATATTTTCTCACTGGGACAATGGGGGAACAGCCTTTGACCTGTGGCCACCTTTAATGGGAACTTCAGAACGAACTGTGAAAGAGCCTAAAGTACCATATGGAGAAAGAACTTCTAATACTTCCAAACTAAATGCAGGGGAGCTTGCAAACTAAATACAGTTTGCTTGTTTGTTTATTAATTAAATATAAATGGGTATTTTCTTAATTTTAAAAATTTTATTATTTTTTTAAAAGGAAGCTTTAAGATTTTTTTAAAAGATTTTATTAATTTATTTGACAGAGAGAGAGATTAAAAGTAGGCAGAGAGGCAGGCAGAGAGAGAGGAGGAAGCAGGCTCCCCTCTGAGCAGGGAGCCCCATGTGGGCCTCCATCCCAGGACCCTGAGATCATGACCTGAGCCGAAGGCAGAGGCTTTAACCCACTGAGCCACCCAGGCGCCCCTAAGATTTTATTTATTTATTTGACACACAGAGAGAGACAGCAAGAGAGGGAACACAAGTAGGGTGAAAGGGAGAGAGAGAAGCAGGCTTCCCGCTGAGCAGAGAGCCTGATGTGGGGCTTGATCCCAGGACCCTGGGATCATGACCTGAGCTGAAGGCACATGCTTAACCAAATGAGCCACCCAGGCGTCCCCATACTTAATATTTAGAGAACAGATGAACTTACATGTTGGTCTTTCAATTCCCCCTGACATCCATAACAAAACCTGAAAAAGAAAGTTTAAGAATCATTTTGTTAGCAATTCACTCTTTAAAACAGCTCAGCAAAATCTCAATAACAAGAATCCTGTAATTAATAATAAGTAATTATCTTTACACACGACTTTTATGAGAAAAACAGAACTAAGAATACCAACAACTTAAGAAAATTCTACACTATATAACCCAAGGTCAACTCACAAAGCAAAATCCTACTTCAAAAAATTTTTTAAACTTTATTTTCATCAAGGTCAAATATGAGCATGCTTTCCTTACTGGGATTCTTTTTTTTTTTTTAAGATTTTACTTATTTGTCAGAGAGAGAGGGAGAGAGCACAAGCTGGCAGAGAGGCAGGCAGAGGCAGAGAGAGAAGGAGGCTCCCAGCTGAGCAAGGAGCCTGATGCAGGACTCGATCCCAGGACCTTGAGATCATGGCCTGAGCCAAAGGCAGACGCTCAACTGACTGAGCCACCCAGGTGTCCCTCTACCTACATTTATTTTATTTTTTTTTAAATTTTATTCATTTATTTGACACATAGAGAGAGATCAGATCACAAGTAGGCAGAGAGGCAGGCAGAGAGAGGAGGAAGCAGGCTCCCCTCTGAGCAGGGAGCCCCATGTGGGCCTCCATCCCAGGACCCTGAGATCATGACCTGAGTCGAAGGCAGTGGCTTTAACCCACTGAGCCACCCAGGCGCCCCTCTACCTACATTTAATTGATAGGTGTGCTAAGTATGTAATTTAAGTTGGTAACAATTGCTCCCCACATTTTGAAGGAAATCTTGCTCCCTGGCAGCATCCAGTATCTCTGAGAAGCAAAACAATTTTAATTCCAGATTATGTGACCTAATTTTCCTTTATCAGAAATGTTTATTTTTTTGCTGCTTATTCTAAAATTTCACAATGATAAACTTTAGTGTGGGTCTGTTTTCTCTATGTTAGACACTTGACAGTCCCTTTTAGTCTATAAAGCTCTGTCCTTTAATAGTAGAATATGTTCTGTAACTATTTCTTCCCTACTCTTTATTTGATCTTTTCTCTATTTCTTATTATTCTAATACTAGACCTTCTAGATAAATCCTCTGGTTTTATACCACGAAAATCAGATAACGTTGCAAGCCAGGACTTTTTTCTTGTTTTAGAGAGCTGATTTATCAATATATGACTATACTTAATATACAGAGATGGGCTTAGAGAAATTAACAGATTTCTGGAGATCCAGATCTGTTTATTTTTATTTATTTATTTTTTTTTTAAGATTTTATTTATTGGGCGCCTGGGTGGCTCAGTGGGTTAAAGCCTCTGCTTTCGGCTCAGGTCATGATCTCAGCGTCCTGGGATCGAGGCCCGCATCGGGCTCTCTGCTCAGCAGGGAGCCTGCTTCCTCCTCTCCCTGTCTCTCTGCCTGCCTCTCTGCCTACTTGTAATCTCTCTCT
>LNAC01000299.1:1861793-1887738 GCA_002007465.1 Ailurus styani
CTTTAAAAAAAAGAAAAAAAAAAAGATTTTATTTATTTATTTGACAGAGAGAGAGAGATCACAAGTAAGCAGAGAGGCAGGCAGAGAGAGGAGGAAGCAGGCTCTCTGCCAAGCAGAGAGCCCGATGTGGGCCTCGATCCCAGGACCCTGAGATCATGACCTGAGCTGAAGGCAGAGGCTTTAACCCACTGAGCCACCCAGGCGCCCCCAGATCTGTTTAATAATGAGTTATTTCAGTCAGAACCAAGGCATTCTACCATCTCATTTTCCAAATTAGGAGTAATCTTGCTCAAGTTAACAGGACTATTTTTTTTAATGTAATAATAACACATTCAAACATTACCACATATAACAGATATAAATTAATCAAAATTCATATACTTTTCTCCATTATGTTCTTCTAGAGGAATTTCTTGAAAAGCATCCAAAGGAAATAAATGATGGTAAGACCGTGCCAAATGTGGAGCAGACACCAAAGTGAGACCTAACAAACAAAGCAGAGAATCATGTTTAATAGCCCAAACCTCATTAAAACAATGGCTGAAATGTCAAATGACAGGCTAAATATTTTCAAGTTTTTTTAGGATTGCTGGTACTCATTTCTTCATTTACAGATCGCCTTACAAAGAAGATTCCAGGATGGAGTCTTATTTCTGTCACTAATTGTGTGACCTCTCTTGGCCATTTGCTTACTTAAAAATGAAACAAAATTCTATAATGCAATTACTTTAATTCTTCATTGTCCTTACATATATTTTACGAAGGTTAAGAGCAGCAAAGATGTCTACTGGATCTACTGCAAAGCCTTTAAAGAACATAATCATCAGAGGAAGAATCAGAAAACTTCTGCAATGCCATGTTTATTCTTAGAAATGGAGTATGGGCACTCTGTGAAAAGAGCAATCCATTTCTATTCTCACAGATTAAACTCAGAAGTATAGGCCAAGCTTAATATTTACATTTACTTTAATAGCAATATAGGTAAGAAATTATTCAAGATTAATTTACTTAATAAATTTACTTAATTAGATAAAGAACAGCTGGTTTCTTACCACAGATTTTACATTCGACTGGAAGCTCACAGTACTTTGCCCGACACTGTGGGCAGAAGTACCCCCCTAATGTAAGTCCTGGCTCCGTGTTGCTATCCAAGTGCCTGTGGGAGCAAACAGTACTTTTAAAGTGATATATATAGATGGGAATGGTTATAACAAAACAAAGTACACTACCTTGATTTTAAAATCTTGAAGCTGTTTCATAGTTCATTTAAGCAAGGTTCATTCTTCTTTTCTCTCTGCATTTCTGTTTTGAATAGTGTATATTAATGTCTTCGTTTCTCTCTCTCTTTTTTTTTAAGTAATCTCCACACCCAATGTGGGGCTCGAACTCACAACCCCAAGATCAACAGTTGCATGCTCTCCCAACTGAGCCAGCCAGGTACCCCAATTGCACTAATGTCTTCAAATTCACTCATTTTTTTCTTCTTCAGGGACTCATCTACTGTTAGCTCCATCCAGTATATTTTTCATTTCAGACCCTATATTTGTCTCTAAAACTTTGACTTGGGTCTTTTTTGTAATAGCTGTTTTGATACTTTGTCTACTAATTCCATCAACAGTGTTGTTTCTGAGTATGTTTCTGTCCTATGAGTTTCTCCTTGTCATGGGTTCTATTTTCTTACTTCATTGCATGCCTGGTCATTTTGGGGTGGGGGTGCTAATCACTTGTCAGTTACATGTATTATAAATGTCTTTGTGGGCTGTTTTTTCATCTGATAAATGTAAATTCTTAAATTTAATGTCAAATTTATTTTGGTAACATAATCCTTTTTTAAATTTATTATTTATTATTTTAAGATTTTATTTATTTGACAGAGAGAGAGATCAGATCACAAGTAGGCAGAGAGGCAGGCAGAGAGAAAGGAGGAAGCAGGCTCCCTGATGAGCAGAGAGCCCAATGCAGGGCTCCATCCCAGGACCCTGAGATAATGACCTGAGCTGAAGGCAGAGGCTTTAACCCACTGAGCCACCCAGGCGCCCCTATTTTTTATTTTTAACGTATAATGTATTATTTGTTTCAGGGGTACAGGTCTGTGAATCATCAGTTTTACACAATACACAGCGCTCACCACAGCACATACCCTCCTCATTGTCCACCACCCAGCCACCCCATCCTTTCCAACCCCCTCCACTCCACCAACCCTCAGTTTGTTTCCTGAGATTAAGAGTCTCTTATGGTTTGTCTCCCTCTCTGGTTTTGTCTTGTTTCATTTGCTCGTCTCTTCCTCTAGGATTCTCTGCCTTGTTTCTCAAATTCCACATATCAGTGAGAACATATGATAATTGTCTTTCTCTGATGGACTTATTTTGCTTATTTCCATCCACATTGTTGCAAATGGCAAGATTTCTTTTTTCTTTTTTTTTTTTTTTTGGATAGCATGCCTGGTCATTTTTGATTGGCTACCAGACATTATGAATTTTTCTGTTTTAGGTGTTGGATATTTTGGTATTCCAAAAAATATGTTGGGGTTTTTTCTAGAATACAGTTAAGTAACTTAGAAATAGTCTGATCTGTTCAAAACTTGCTTTAGAGTTCATTAGGCTGTCCAGAACAGCTGTTAGTCTAGGGTCAATTTGGTTCCATTACTGGGGACTCTATTCAATGACGACTGTTTAGAGATCCCTCCACACTGACTGGTAGGACCATGAACTGTTCCCTGCCCTGTGTGAGCTCCCGGGACTATGCTGCCTGCTCCTCATTGGTTCTTTCCTGGGCCTCTAGTAGCTCCCACACGAATGTGATGACCATAACTCAGCTGATAACTCACGGGGAAGTCTCTGCAATCTCGAGAGCTTTCTGTACAGCTCTTTACTTTCTAGCACTGTGCCTGGAAAACTACAGCCATTTCAGCCTCCCCAGTCTCTAGACTTGGTGTCTTCACCTGAGCAAGACCTCCAGGCTCTGAATGGGTTTTCCCTCCCTGCACTGCAGCCTGGAAATTCTCTGAAGGCAGTAAGTTGCACTCACAGGGCCCCCCTCATTTGTTTCCCTTCCTTCAGGGATCATTACCTGTACTGCCTGTTGTCCATGTCTGAAAATCATTGTCTCATATATTATGTCTGGTTTTCTGGCAGGAGGGAGGACAGTACATTCAGTCCCTATTGTACCTTTATAGCTGAAGACACAACTCTTATTTGTGATTTTTAAGAATTACTTTAATTTTGTTTCATAATTATGTAAAATAAGAAGCTCTAAAGTTAAAACACAGTATGTTAAAAAAAAGCCTAGGAGTCATCTCTCTGCCGTTCTCCACACACTGCCCAGGTGAACATTTTTTTTAGTTTTTACTTTTTATTTCCATTACTATTTTTATCGTTAACTTAAACAAGTATGTATATCTAGTGAAATGTCCACCATCGTCTTAGATGAGTGGCAGCATACAATATACTTTTCTCTACCTTGCTGTTTCACTTAGTAACAGATCCTGAAGATTACTCCTCAGGAGTAAACAGAGATAGTACTCACTCCTTGTTACAGCTATATTGAAGGTAACCTTGTTACAAAAGCCACTGTACCCCAAGACCATAAACTCAGCTTTTATTTTTTATTTATAACTTTTAGGAAAGAACTAAAAATGTCAAAACATAATCACTGACAGTTTCAAGGTTTTTACTTACGCCATGCTGAAAGAGGGTTTTGCATCTTGATCAGACAGAGAAGCAATGGTGTGCTGAGGAAATCCTTCATAGAAGAAAATGTATTACTTTCTTTTTTCAAGCAAATAACAAAATTCTAGGACTAGGAACCTAAAAATGTTCCTACCAGAAAGCCCACAAAGTTGTACAAAAGTTCTCTCTCCAGACTTTCAGATTTATTACAGTATGGTCAAACTGATTGTAATTCCAGGTTATGAGAAAGATTAAAAGTGGAGAATGTGGGGAAAAGATCTGTCCATACATATGGTCGCAGATTCTAAAGTTTATAATTATCTGATTTAAGAACGACACGTACTGCGTTTTGAAAAGAAAATGTTTGTAAGTTTTAAATACTTCTGACACAATGGAGGAATCTATTACATAGTTGTCCACTTTCATTTTATATAAGAATATACTTCTATGTTTAAACTTTCGGAATGCCTAAACCATGCAGTTTGTCTTCCATACATATTTTTATTTTTTTATTTATTTTTATTTTTTTTAAAGATTTTATTTATTTATTTGACACAGAGAGAGAGATCAGATCACAAGTAGGCAGGGAGGCAGAGAGAGAGAAGGAAGCAGGCTCCCTGCTGAGCAGAGAGCCCGATGCGGGCCTCGATCCCAGGACCCTGAGATCATGACCTGAGCCGAAAGCAGAGGCTTTAACCCACTGAGCCACCCAGGCGCCCCATACATATTTTTAAATTCTGAAAATACATCCAAGAAAAACAGAAACCATAAAAAAAAGATTTCATTACAGAAAGATTTTAAGTCTATCTATGTATCAAAACAAGTAAGTAGGGGCACGTGGGTGGTTCAGTCAGTTAAGCATCCAACTCCTGATTTTGGCTCAGGTCATGACCTCAGAGACATGAGGTTGAGCCCCACACCAGGCTCCACATTCAGCACAGAGTCTACTTGAGATTCTCTGTGTCCCTCCCTGTGCTTGCACACATACACACTCTCTCTCAAATAAATCTTTAAAAATAAATAAACATCCATTTTATTTTATTATTATTTTTTAATCGTATTTATTTGAGAGAGAGACAGAAAGAGCAAGAGCAGGAGGAAGGGCAGATGGAGAAGGACAAGCAGAACCCCCACTGAGCAGGGAGCCTGACCCAGGGCTTGATCCCAGGACTTCATGATCATGACCTGAGTCGATGTCAGATGCTTGACTGACTGAGCCACCTAGGAATCCCTAAATATCCATTTTAAAATAACACAACATAAACACTTACCCATGCGAATAAGTGAACATTCAGAACTTGAGCTAGCAGGTGGAGGACTAACATGATGTGTCAGCAATTCTTTGTAATGGCTTTCATCTAAAATAACATGGTATGTGCCTAATTAGATGAAAAGTAAAAGAAAAAAAATCAGCTTTCCACACATAGGTATCAATCATAATTTCTTTTTTTTTTTAAAAGATTTTATTCTAAGTAATCTCTATGCCCAAGGTGGGACTCAAACTCACAACCTGCGATCAACAATCATACACTTCTATCAACTGAACCAGCCAGGTGCCCCTCAATTGTAATTCCTATGCAATTCTGTAAAAGTTTTACCATCTGAAAATGTACATTTTCAACATAAGTATTTAGGTTAAATTATCATTTTTCAAAAACCTCATTTAAATGACATCTCTAAACTGACTTCTCTAGGAACAACTATAATTACAATTTAATTAAAGCCAAATTGTAAGATCTTTACAAAGTATTACATATTCATGAAGCTTCTAGCGTTTCAAGACTTAAAATGCTTCCTCTAGGGGCGCCTGGGTGGCTCAGTTGGTTAAGTGACTGCCTTCAGCTCAGGTCAAGATCTCGTGGTCCTGGGATTGAGTCCGACATTGGGCTCCCTGCTCAGTGGGGAGCCTGCTTCTCCTTCTTCCACTCTCCCTGCTTGTGCTCCCTCTCTCTCTGACAAACAAATAAATAAAATCTAACAAACAAACAAACAAACCGTTTCCTCTAAACATTGACATAATTACTGAAAAGCCCCTGCATTTTGAGATGATTTCTTATAGAATCAATGATACATTTAAGATGACAATCCATATTATGGATTTTAGGACATGAAGTGACTTAAATTTAGTATCTTAAAAACAGATGAAAACATCCTAATTAATAAATTGTTACTTCTTACAGAGTAATTATGAATAAACACTGAGGAATCTAGATATATACCACCAGTTTCACGAGCAAGTACAGTGCAAACTCGAACCTCTGCAGACAATCCAATAACAGACACTCTAATTTTAGCTGCCTTTAGGGTCTTCATAAAATCCATGTAAATGAAGGGTTTGGGGGGGAAGAAAAAAATGCAAAAATTAATATGTTTGAAAAACAGAATTTTCTGAAAACTAGTAATAAATTCCCTACAGAATTCTCTTTAGAGTTATAACTCTGGTTTCGATTAGAAAGAAATGTAGTGGCTCTACCTTGATTAGATCATAGATATTAGATGGATCACAAGTTGTGAGGCTGCTAAAGATGATTAGGAC
Source organism: Ailurus styani (assembly GCA_002007465.1). Lineage (NCBI taxonomy): Eukaryota > Metazoa > Chordata > Mammalia > Carnivora > Ailuridae > Ailurus > Ailurus styani. The sequence goes on from LNAC01000299.1 coordinate 1,867,998, forward strand.
TTCTCTACTTGTATGTCCAGGCATGTGTCTACAGAAAAATAAAATATATCCCCATTAGGTATAACAAAGTAATAAAAAATTTACCCAGACAAAATAGTACATGTGGTTTATGTGTTTAGACTACAGAATATCTCATTTGTTTTAACATTGCAAAGGAATGAATTGAGTATATTCTAAACATGTTAATGTAAATTTTTCTAAAATTAGCTACACAAAAAACTGATTCATTTATTGTTCCCATAAATATTTACTGAATATTCTTTTAGGTTCTAGGAATAGAGTAATAAGAAAGAATGAACAAGGTTTCTGACATCATAAAGCTTACAAACTAGAAGATTCATTCTGTACAAAGTCTAAAGTGTACAGTGAAGTATGACACTGAAGTATACAGATCAACTTTAAGGTGTGTCTTGACAAAAGTAACATGCTTCTTTTTTAAAGGCTATAATTTAACCTCATGGTGATTCAGAGTGATAATATTCATAAACATTAATTTTTGTGTATCATTTAATTACATGGTAATTTATAGGGCTTTAAGACATGATGAACTGTTTTCCTCTATCTAAAAGGTTTCTATGCTTTTTGGAGCAATTTTATCAGCTATTTACAGCTTTCCTGCTTCTGTCTGCATTGTTAGGCCCTCATTTCATTTGTGGACGCTGCTCTTGTGCCTATGTGGGTGTTATCTCCTTCTCCTCTACTTCAAAGCTACAAAAATATCTACTATATAAAGGCATAAAGGTCAGGACAGACTTCCAGGGATAAAATATATGCGCTAGCACTAACAGAGTATTTCCATCAGGGTCTTAGCTACCTTCCACATATTTGAACTTGCTGGAGAAGTATGCTATTAATTTCCAGATGTACAACAAAGTAAGTTAAGAAAAGTCAGTAAATGTACAACAAACTCAAAATTATTATATACATTACATTTCATATATAATCTAATTTTCAACAAAATATTTTTCATCAATATTTTCTTTTGTATTAATATTGCTACAGTTTTAATTGTATTTTTCTAAAACCTCTAAGAATCTATCTTACCAACTCAAACGTAAAATAAAAATTAAAAATGGATACCATACTAAACATCATAAATGAGATTACATATTTCTTTTAGCAGTTTCATGAGAGCTCAGTTTAGGGAGACACATATTAATACATTATCATCTCAATTCATTCAAAAAAACTGGACACCAATTATAAATAAAAAATGTAAAATACCAACTTTAGAGTTTGCATAGCCATGCTTAAGGAGTTATAGAGAGATGGTTCTCCATGGCAGGTCATATCTACAGCTTTCTTCAAAGATGTTATATGTTTCCTTGGGTTTCCTAAAATAGAAATGGAATAATCTACTTATAATAACATTTTATATATATTTTTATATCTTTTCCCAAAAATGTTAAATAAATTCATCGGTCTATCAGCACTATAGGTACCAGTTTCTCCGTGGTTCCACAAGCAATATATCACTTTTTAAACTTCATTTTGTTCACTTAAAATATATAAAGTAATAAAATGTTGAGTGGTTTTGTTTTTTGATCGCTTGTTTGGCTAAAATCTCTCTCTTTTTTTAAGATTTTACTTATTTATTTGACAGAGAGAGAGCACAAGTAGGCAGAGCGGCAGGAAGGAGGAGGGAGAGAAGCAGGCTCTCCACCGAGCAGGGAGCCTGATGCGGGACTCAATCCCAGGACCCTGGGATCATGACCTGAGCTGAAGGCAGCCGCTTAACTAAGCCACCCAGGCACCCTAAAATCTTTTTATTTATTTATTTATTTATTTATTTTAAAGATTTTATTTATTTTATTTGACACAGAGAGAGAGATCACAAGTAGGCAGAGAGGCAGGCAGAGAGACAGGGAGAGGAGGAAGCAGGCTCTCCGCTGAGCAGGGAGCCCGATGCGGGCCTTGATCCCAGGATGCTGAGATCATGACCTGAGCTGAAAGCAGAGGCTTTAACCCACTGAGCCACCCACTGAGCCACCCAGGCGCCCCTAAAATCTCTTTTTTAATAGCTATTTCATTTCTCTTTTTATTCTGGTATGAATTATCTGTCATCTTTGTCCATTCATCTACTCATAGCTTCTTCGTGTTATTTATCTGAGTAAGTTTTAAAATACTAAGCATNGTGACCCAGAAGGAGCGTGCAGAGCAAATAGAGAGGGTCCATGGTGGAACCCTTTATTTTATTTTTTTTAAAGATTTTATATATTCATTTGACACAGAGAGAGATTACAAGTAGGCAGAGAGTCAGGCAGAGAGAGAGGAGAGAGGAGGAAGCAGGCTCCCTGCTGAGCAGAGAGCCCGACGCGGGCCTCGATCCCAGGACACTGGGATCATGACCTGAGCCGAAGGCAGCGGCTTTAACCCACTGAGCCACCCAGGCGCCCTTTAATACACATTTCAATATTTAGTCTCAGACTCATAAAATTTTAGAAATGAAAAGCACCTCACTAAGTCCAAATCCCTCATTTCATAAATGAGAAACTAATCTAACAAGTTAAAAGATTTGCCTAAAAACAAATACCTACCCAGAGGGAGCACTAGCACTGAAACCTACATCTCGTGGCTCTCTACCCACTTCTCTTTCTACCATACCATACGAAAGAGTTTATTCATCTCCTATTGTACTGTGAGCATAGGAAAAAAGCGAACTAGATTACTGTCAGTGTGGTTTACAGCAGTGATTCTGATCAGAGAGACAAGGGGTACTGTTAAGAGGCCTATCAAAATATCCAGAGGACTTTCATTCCTATACATATGACTTCCCTGGCACCCATAGAAAACTACTCTGAATGTGAGAAGCGTGCAGGAGGGTTGATCCTATGTCCTTTCCTTGGGGAAACCATCCTGTCCTCACAGTATAACAAACCAGCTTCTTACCCTGCTTCCGTCATCCTGCTCCAGGTAAGGCATGTAATCCAGGCCTACCAACACAATACCTCACTCCCTCTGGCCATTTTGCTCACGGATGGGCAGATGAGAAGCAGGGTCATTTGGAGACCTCTATGGGACCTGTGCTGAAACTACAGACTACGAGGGTTATGCAGACTCAGGGCTAGTAACAGACATCTTTTCACCTCAGAGAAAACCTTCAGAGAATGAAGCTGAACAGAGCCAGGAACCCTGGAAACTACTATGTGTGGAATCAACCCTCGTTTAGATGTGAGTCAATAATTTCCCTGTGTGCTAAAGCTAGTTTGAGATCTTTTTAGTTGCTCACAATTGAATTTCTTGATCACTCCAGGCTAACATACATGTCACTCTTTACTGCCATAGTGAAAAACGATTAATGATGAAAATACGTCATCTCGCATTTATCTGTATTGGTAAGGATGAAAGGATGAGAACCACATTTAAGGGATAGTATATTTCACAGAAATTAAAACAGTATTAGTGATGTGAATTTGTTACAGCACATATACCAAAGCAAATAAAACCTGTACTATCTTTTAAGAGAATAAAATTCAATTAGGCATGTCATATAAGCAGAAAAACTGAATTATTAACGATAACTGCAATTCAATTTTTAAACCTTTTGTTCTTTAGAGGTTTAACTTTTAAAAGATTAATTTTAAGACTAAGTGGATTTTTGGAATCGTTACAATGATTTTATCTTTAATACTTTCAGAAAAAGAATGAAGAATGTTTAGGTCTTAAATAAACATTTACATTCATTGCAGTAGTATTCAATACTGTACAGAACTCAATTTAAAGCAGTTCATCTTAGATACCAAGAGTTTAATGGAGGATTTATTTTTAATTTTTTTTTTTAATATTTTATTTACTTATTTGACACAGAGAGAGAGATTACAAGTAGGCAGAGAGGCAGGCAGAGAGACAGGGAGAGGAGGAAGCAGGCTCCCTGCCGAGCAGAGAGCCAGATGCGGGCCTCGATCCCAGGACGCTGAGATCATGACCCGAGCCGAAAGCAGAGGCTTTAACCCACTGAGCCACCCAGGCACCCTAATGGAGGATTTAATGGAGGGGTTATTAAGTGTTTCATATGGACAGCATAAAAGAAGTCTTCATTTTACTTATTAGGCAACCTTATGAACAGGGTTACAAAGTTGAGTAAATAGATAAAAGTCCTTGAGTCCTATAAAGGTAATTTTATGCATACCTGAAAGTTCGGTCAGTTTTTCAGCTCTTTTACTCTTTGTTACAATTATTCCAATCTCAAAATAAAAACAAAAATGATTAACTTAACAAATTATTTCTTCTTCATAAGAATGTACATAATGAAAATAAATTAGTAATTACAAAAGGCATTAGTAACATAAGAGAAACTTATTTCCACGATGCTCTTGACAGAAATTTAGTTATGAGTTCACTGTACATTATTTAACTTCTAGAACTGCCTTCCTTGTCACTGGTAAGTGTACCAGAAACTGGTATAAAATCTGGATCACATACTAATTTGCAGAACGTATGCCCAACGTTTTAAAAATAAATTAGAATTGACAGTAATATCAGGAATCTAATTCTGAATTCCATCACTTATATACATACCTGACTAATAGGATTTTGATCAAAATATTCTTCTACAAAGTATTCCAACAACTGTTTAAAGAAAACAAAAATACTAGATAAGGGCAAAATAATAACCATAGAGAACACGTTCTATTAAATCTATTTATCAAGCATTACTTCTCATGATTTTTAGGTTCATAGATTTTCAAATATGTCTAGTAAAAATATTAAACAAAAACAAATTTAAAAATATTGAAATAAATAAAAATCACAATATTAACTACACCTGAATTTAAAATGGTTAAGTGAAAAATAAAATAAAATAAAATGGTAAGTAATGAAATGGGTTTAACAGGTGGAACCAGAGCACTGGGTGGGTTAGTTGGTTAAGGGTCCGACTCCTGATTTCAGCTCAGGTGGTGATCTCAGGGTCATGAGATTGAGCCCCAAGTCAGGTTCTGTGCTCAGTGGGAAGTCTAGGGGAGATTCTGTCTGTCCCTCTCCCACCCCCTGGTGGGTATGCTTTCTCTAATAAAAAAATCTTTGTGCTCGCTTCGGTAGCACATATATTCTAATAAAAAAATCTTCAAAAAATAAAAATAAAAAGATAAATAAAAAATGGAACCATTTGGACTTGTGAGACAGAAAAAAATCTAAACATGAAGCCAGAAACAAGAGAATGAGCAGAAACGAGGATAGGTTTTGATAAATTAGGAATAACCTGAATGTGTTTATAAACTGGGGGGAGTGATCTGAGTAAGTCCAAAGACAATGGAAAGGGATAACTGACTGACAGCAAGACCATGAGTGGGGTGGAAGGACAGAAATTAAGAGCATAAATAATTAGCCATTTTGCTGTATCATTTTCCTAAATGATGTGATTAAACTTCTAATTAGCTATAGTTTGTATTAACTCAAAGAAACACATTCGTTAAAAAAATTTCTTTATGGGAATGTGTAGTATTTACTCAAGGGAAGAGGGTAGACAGAAAGAACTAGACCGAGTCCTAGGGCATTCCAGCATTCTGAAGGGGGAGAGAGGAGCCTAAGAAGAAAGTCGGACTATACATGACCAAAGTCAAAAGAAGGATGTGTGGGCTGCCTGGCTAGCTCGGGCCTTACAGGGTGCGAATCTTGATCATGGGGTCATGAGTCTGAGCCCCACATCAGGGGTAGAGATTAATTATTTTTTTTAAGATTTTATTTATTTGACAGAGAGATAGAGAGAGCACAAGTAGGCGGAGCGGCAGACAGAGGGAGGGGGAGAAGCAGGCTCTCCACTGAACAGGAGCCTGAATGCAGGGCTTGATCCCAGGACCCTGGGATCATGATCTGAGCTGAAGGCAGCTGCTTAATTGACTGAGCCAGCCAGGCGCCCCTGAGGTAGAGATTAAACACGAAATCAAACAAAGAAAAAAACCCACACAAACAAAAACAAACAAAAAACGAAAGAAGAATGCCTTTCAGGAAGGAAGAAGTGGTCACAACTATTTCAGTTGCTATTAAAGAGAAAAAGGGGTTGAATTTCACATCCTGGAGGTTATGGTGGACCTTGAAAATGTAGTTGTGAAGATAACACTCCAGTTGGAGTGGGTTAAAGACGGAATGCTGTGGATATTCAATTGTGGAGAGCTGATCAATACTGCAATAAACACACACACATTCACCAATAGAGAAATGACAAATCTAATCTAATAAATTTTTAAAAACTTGTGAAAATGAAAAGGAGCAGAGGATTCTGGAGCAGAATGGAGTCCAGCAGTATGACTTGGCTTCTACTTCATTCTACTCCTCTGAAGCCCCATTCATGACTGAAAAAAGTCCTAGGAAATTTCTCTAATACTCTTGCTTTTGGAAAGAAGTGAAGAGAAAGCGTAGTCTTATCTTTTTCCTCTTCTGCCAAAAGTTATGAATGAATAGGGAATGAAATAAAAGAACTGACCTTCCTTGTCAGAAGAGAAGAACCCAAGCTTCACATCACACTTAACTGAGGGAAAGAGTTCAAAGGCTAGGAATATCTCCTCATGGAAATGCATTATATCCTCCCTCCCCTGCCCAGTTAGTTAAATAAGATACAGGACAGTTAATATTATCTCAAAAGATAAAATGAAGCCCTGTAAATCCAACAGAGTCGGCACAACACCCAAGTGCAGCTTCGCCCTTTGGCGCACACCATTTCATCCCAGGGGCTATTTTTAGGCCACAGAAAAGTGGATGAAACATGAACTACCCAGGCTAAAATCAAGCTTTACAAGGGAAAATAGAATCCATGCAAAAACCTGTTCATAGATATTCCCAGCAGCATTACTCATAATGGCCCCCAAACGTGGAAACAACCCAAAGTTATACACAATGGAATGCTGTTTGGCAAAACTACAGAACAATTTTTTTTGTTTTTCTTTTCTTTCCTTTTTTTTTTTTAAGTTTTTTTTTTAATTTGCTTAATTTTAATACTAAAAAGTCATACACTTTTTTTTTAAGTTTTATTTATTTAAGTAATCTCGACACCCAACATGGGGCTTGAATTCACAACCCTGAGATCAAGAGTTGCATACTCCTCTGAGCCAGTCAGGAGCCCCCGGGTTTTCTTTTCGTAATGATAAAAATGCTCTAAAATTGACTGTGGTAATAATGTTGCAAAACTCTGTAATAGGCAAAAAATTGTTAATAGTATATTTTAAGTTAGTTAATTTTATGCTTTGTGATTTACATCTTAATAAAGACATTATAGTAAAAAAATTGTTTTTTCGAATTCAGTATCCTTTTTCACATTTAGTATAAATTAAAATGGTTTTACAATACCTTTAAAGTACAGGTCAGTCTATTTGGCTTTAAATCTTGGTCTTCCATTGTTCTCGATCCATCTACTACCACATAAAGATGACGCATCTACCAAAAATAAACCACAAATATAACAATTTTCAAATAAATTTTTGGCCAAGAAGTAAAAATGGCATTTAGTATTTACATATTCTACACATATATTTTTAATATATTTGTCTAAAACATTTGTTGTCTTACTACTGTTAATTCCGTCAAGATAGAATGTTTCTCTAACCCAACTGGTTCTGTATTGTAAAGGAAAAAAATGTCAACATACCATTCCAAGTCGAACTTGTCCATGGTGCTCAAATACTCTGTTAAAATTATGCAAACATTTTAATGGAATGTCCTCTGTTACCCACCCCCGCAAAATACAACTTTCCAACTAACCTGCATTTTTTAGTGAGGCAAATTATTAACTTATGGGATCCATACAATTACAGGCATTTTGGACAGTCCCTAAAGACCCATTTCCCTTACGAGGTGCTAGGTTGCTGGTTCCTTCCCCCTACTCAAGAGTTTAAAGGTCAGTTTCCCTGGAATACTGCTGAAATGAAGTACTGAGGAGTGGGTATAGGTGGACAGAAAGGCTTAAAAGAATCTATTTTATCTTTTGTAACACACTTACAAAAAGTTTACATACCTTTTCCTCTTTGCTTTGAAGAGAATGTCTTCTATAGTAGCTTTAAGTGATCCTGATTCATCTTCTTTAAGAATCTCCCTAAAAGCAATATTTGTTTGAAAAGCTAAAAATTCATTAACCCAAAAGAAATGAAAACATATATCCACACAGAGATCTGCACATGAATGTTCAAAGCTACATTACTCATAAAAACCAAAAAGTGTAATCAATCTAAATGTCCATCAACTGATGAATGAATGAATGAAAACATGGTATACAATATAATTCAGTAATAAAAAGGAATTTTATTCAGTAATAAAAAGGAATGAATTACTGATCCCTGCTACGACATGGATGAACCTTGAAAATACTGTTATATGGAAGAAGTGAGACAATACTGACCACATATTATATGATGACATTTACATGAAATTTCCAAAACGGCAAATGCATAGAGACAAAAAGTAGATTAGTAGTGGTCTATGGAGACAGGAATGAAATTAATCGCAAATAGGCATGAAGGACCTTAATGGGGTGGTGAAAATTTTCTAAAACTGATTTATGGTGATGATTGTACAACTCAGTAAATCTAAAAATCAATGAATTTTAAGTTGGAAACAGGTGAATTTTAACATGCATTAAATACACTTTAATAAATTTTAAAAACCAATCACTGAAGGAGAAGAGAGACAAAGGGGGATGCCTGGGTGGCTCAGTTGATTACACAGCTGCCTTCAGCTCAGGTCATGACCCCAGGGTTCTGGGATTCGAGTTCCCTATCGGGCTCCTTGCTCAGCAGGGAGCCTGTTCACTGCCCCCCTGACCCGCCCCTGCCTGCCACTCTGCCTGATTGTGCTCTCTCTCTCTGACAAATAAATAAATAAAATCTTAAAAAAGTTTAAAAATTAAAAAAAAGAAGAGACAAAGGTGTAAAGAACCATAAGAAACAATGTGTAAAAGAGAAAGGAGTAATAATGCCTTACCACGTCCTTTCATAGCCTCCTTCCCATCGCTTAGTTCTTTCAGGTTCTTCATCCATTTTCTCCCTTAAATGTATTATTCAATATCCTGCAAAAATGACTGAGTGTGAATTTTCTAAAACTATTTGGCACCAAATTCATACATTTAAATGTAAAAAGTGAGAGAGGGAAGCAAATATACAAAGTAAAAAAGAGAATGCAAGGTCATCTATTTATTTAATAATTTATTTATTTAATTTATTTAATAATTGTGTTGAATGAAAATACTTCACAAAATCCTCATGGAACTTTTTCCTGTCCAAGAAAAAATACAAATGTTTACGCACAAGTTCAGCACCAAGAGAGGTAAGCATCTTTCTATAATTTTTTAAAAACAAAAATGCATTATAGTCATAGGATAAGACCATAGAACTATGAGGAGTAAAGGTACAGATGAAACAAGATTAGCTACAAATGATGGTTATTATTATAGCTGAGTGATGGATCATGGTGCTTCACCGTACTACCTGACCACCTTTATATATGTGTCAATTTTCTTACAATAAAAAAAAAATTTAAGTAAGCTCTATGGTCAAAGTGGGGTTCAAATTCACAACCTGGAGACCAAGAGTCACATGCTCTACTGACTGAGCTAGCTCGGTGCTCCATCATGAGTTTTAAAATGAAATTTATTATTTGTAAATGGTAAATGCGTATGGCTCGTAATTCAAAAAAAGGACACAATATTAAACGTCTATTATGATCTCAACTATTAAGAAAAAGAAAAAGGAAATGTTTAGTAATTCAATAAAAAGGACATGGTTTCATCTAAATGAAGGATGACTGGTTTCTTGCTTTTTTATTACTTTCTGTATTTTCGTATTTTTCATATAAACATGTATTTCTTTAATAATCAGGGGTAAAACTGGTGGTGGGGGAAATCTACTAACCATAGCCAAGTAATAAACATCCTAGTCACATCTACACTTCCATCCTCCCAAATGGAATCTCCCTCCCCATCCTATGCTCTCACTTCCTTCAGCTACCTTCTCCCACATACGATCAAAGGAATCCTAAGGGCCAAGAAGACATTAAGGACAAAACAAATCCCATCACTAACAGGAGCAAAAATTAATTTCTGTAAGCAAGACCTTATACCTCCACTTACATCATGGTTTCTCTAGAAAAATATATTTTAAAATCTAAAGAACTGACTTATAAATGGACTTCTGGAACGAACACCTACTGACAAATTGGAGACTGCTTTAATGGTATCACTGCTTTCTGTGGCACCTGCTATCATCAGGTATTATTTGCTAAAGTTCTGTAAGTCTCTCACTGAATTAACAAACTATTCCCTGGCATTGGAAGAGTTCTACTTGTTTCAGGAAATCTGGTGATCTACTTTAGTATACTTCTGCAGATTGCCTGAAGTAATGACAAGTGACTTAATTCTAACATTTGTATTATTTCAACGCACGTGCTAGTGCTTGTAAGTTTAATGATAAGTGCAGTAAGAGGATATGGTGATTAAATGAACTTTTTGATCCTCCATGGAAGTTTCTGCATTTACTGTGAACTACAAAAATCAAAGCTTACATAGTATTCCTGATGTTTTTAAACTCAAATTCTTACAAAGTCACTACCGCCATCCATCATATCAATATTGAAACTGCTATTTTATTCTTAGTTTGTTACTTTTAATTTTCTGAAAGCTCAGAAACAGTGAGACCTGATGAGCAGAAACTACAAAGAGGAATACTTCTGGCTCACAATAGCCAAGGACTTTCTAATGAGAGCTGACTGCAATGGGAAATTATAGGGATAGGACAGAGGTATTAAGCTCCCATAACTACTGACGTTCCAAGGGAAGGTGGAAGTCTATAATGCATGTTACTAATAAGAAGGAAGTTATGCATTCTGGAGAAAGATGTACTTGGTGATCTCTTAGGTCCATATCTCCAAAAGTTGATCCGTTTCCTGAGACTCCAACTTCAGAAAAGCCACTTTTGCCTGTTGGTGTGATTCCTGTCGCATGAACTCAGAATACCACTGCAAACAAATGAGATGTGCACCAAACACCGCAATTTATGAAGCTTTTATTCACACCTTACCCTGCCAACCGTTACTGGGCATGGGTGAGAACTGTCCTGTTTTCAAACATGGAACCTGAGGCTCAAAAGGCTAGTAACTTTCTCGAGGTCACATAGCTGGAGGCAAGTCAACCTCGAACCCAAGACCACAATTCTCAGAACTCGCATTCTGCTTTAGGGAAGGGGAGCCATTCCCTGGACTGCAGCCCTAGATGGTTCTATGCAGCTACGAGACGGAAGTTGCCCTCCCACCCTCGATCCACATTCCACAAGAGGCTGGTCGAAGCCCTTCAGCCTCCGCCCCCAACCCCCGCCCGACCGCGAAGGCCCCTCCTTGCAGCAGTGCTCCCCACACGGCCGGTCCCCACCTTGGCTCCCCGCGGAGCTCTTCCCGCAGACTCCCCGGTCTCGCAGGACGCCGCTCTACCCGGAAGCCCCGCCCAGTCTGCGCCGAAGCCTCAGCGGAAGTCCTTCCCCCGCGCGCCGCGGCGACGCACAAACGTTCCGGTTGCTGCGAGCGTCCGTCGTGAGAGCCGGGGGCTCGGGGGCTGGGCGTCCCAGGAGCTGATTTAGGGTGCGGGAAGGAGCCTCTTGCCCCAGTCTCAGCCTTTATTCACAAAAAGGCAGGAAGAGAGATGTCCGTTAGGCCGGGTAGCCGTCGGCCCGGGATCTTAGGAGCTTGGATTTGGTGTATTATTTCTAAAAGATTGGCCAGAAGGACTGAATGCTGCAGCCGCAACTAAGCCAGAACCTTTCCGTGCAACAGTTTTCTGGGGTTGCTCTGCTGCTCCTGTTCCTGCAACACGTGTTATTGAGCACCTGCTTTGGGCCTGAGAACGGTTCTAAGCACTGAGTAAATAGCCATTAAAAACTAGTCCCTGTCCCCCGTGGAATTCTTCTACTACGAATCGAGGAAAACATGCTGTATCAAATGGTGATAGTGCAAATAGAGAAAGATTAAGCATGGAAGGGGAAAATGGTCCCAGCTTAACAGAGTATAGTCAGAGGAGTCCTCACGGAGAGGACGGTTGAGCCATGACCGGAATGAGAAAGGGAGTTAACCATACTTACACCGAGGGCAAGGACTCCTGAGGGGAAGGGAACCCCAAGGGCTAAGGAAGGCCCTGAGGTGGAAACACATCCCTGTATTTCCGGGACTGCGTGAGAAAATGGATTGAGTGATGATGGCAGTTGAAGTCGGCTGGGGACTCTGAACATTTTAATAGCTTTGCAGGGATGATGGTGGCTTGGACGAGGACAGTATGGCAGTGCAGCTAGTGAGAACGGTTGGATTCTGGATCTTGTCCATAGACCAGATGTGGGTTAAAAAAGAGCCAGTGACCCAAAAGCTTTCAGTTGAGCAACTGAATGGTTAGAGTTACAATTTCTGAGAGGATGGGAGGGCGGGGTGATAAGATCAGCTCAGTTCTGAGCAAGTTGAGGGGCCTGAGATGCCTGCTAATACATAGAGTTAGTAGAGTGCGTGAAAACTGCAGTGCCTTCAGAGGAAAGATGTCAGCCTTCCCTGACTGTCTGGGGTGACCTCAAGCAGAAACCAAAAACAAGAAGTGGAAAGCCAGAGAAGCAGAGGCCTGCAGGCAATATTTTTTTAAACAAAGATGATAGAAACACAATGTATTAAAGATGACCTAAGGATTTTTCACGGGTCTATGTGGAAATCAGTGGAGCTGAATTTTTACAACTGAACTGATTACACCTCGTGACACATAATTATACAGTAGAGAACTGCTTGCAAGCATGTCTACCCCTTCCTGCTTTTGTGTTTATAACCCCCAATGAAGCTAAAAGTTTCAGAGTAGTTCTGAGCAATCCGAAATACTGTTTCCTGGGCTACAGTTCTCAGTAAGACAACAAATAATGCATTTACTAACCTACTTGGAGGTTGGCGTTTTGTTTTGTTTTTTAGACGACACTAGCATTTCCCACACTTGAGAAATGGAGAGGCAAGGCCCATGCAGAGCATCAGAAAAAGCTTATGTCCAGGAGAGGAACAGTGGGAAGGAACTGCAGGAACTGGAGCTTCTTTACATCCCCGTCAGCATACACTCCCCCCTCTGCTGCCTATATTGCTTTGTTGGTAGCAACATCTTCCCTTCTGTTCCCTCAAAAATACAAACACCAGCCATGCTGCAGAATATTGGAAAGAGAAGACCTGGACTTAAAATCAGGCTCTGCCACCCTGGCTGGGGGACCAACGAGCAAGTCACAGATTAAGTGTGATGTGTAAAGTGGGGATAGCTTCATCTACCCTACGTACGGGGCTTACACATCACAAAGGGGCAACTCCATTACCAGCTACTTTTATTTCTGCCCCAGAAGACAAAGGCCTTATTATTTTCATTGCTGTCTTTAAAAAGGAGAGGAGGAGGGTGGCTCAGTGAGTTAAAGCCTCTGCCTTCAGCTCAGGTCATGATCTCAGGGTCCTGGGATCAAGCCCCGCATCAGCAGGGAGCCTGCTTCCACTGCTCTCTGCCGGCCTCTATGCCTACTTGTGATCTCTCTGTGTCAAATAAATAAGTATCTTTAAAAAAATAAATAAATAAATAAAATTCAAAAGAATTGATACCCTAACGCTGCACCCAGCACAGACCAATAAGGATTGGGATGATTCATACACTTTTTTTTTTTTTAAGATTTTATTTATTTGACAGAGAGAGAGATCACAAGTAGGCAGAGAGGCAGGCAGAGAGAGAGGANAACCCGATGCGGGCCTCAATCCCAGGACCCTGAGATCATGACCTGAGCCGAAGGCAGAGGCTTTAACCCACTGAGCCACCCAGGCGCCCTGATTCATACACTCTTAAAACACAATTTGATTTCAAAAAGCTTGTTTCGAGTCTCACCTTGCAGCTTTGGGAACTAGGTGTATCTGGCCATATTTATTACGTTCTGACAAGGTCTGTTGTTCTAAGTCCTACATAAACTACCTTCATAACAACTATGAGATCAGGTACACATAGTTCTCACACAAATAAGCAAACTGAGGGACAGGAAGGCTAGGTAATTTGTCCAAGGTCACACAGCAAGTAACTGCTCTAGGGCAAAGCAAGAAGAGGACAACACAAGCAGGGAAGAGCGAGCAGGTCCTGTGGCAGCCACTAGAAATCCTGGGGGGACACCTACATTGGGTTGCAGTCTCCCCCATAAAATCACAGTTATGTTTCCATGCTTTTCTCTAACTGCAAAGTAGCATTATTTTAACTTAACAGTGCTTTCTAAAAACTACCCAAGTCACTTGGGCATTTTTCTTTATGAAAACTATTCCAATTAAAAGACGTGTGAACAATATGAAATGCAGGAGGAGGGATGACACAGCCCTCCACCTAAATCATTTGTCCTTTCACAGAAGAGAAGATACACAATTAGTGTAGAACCACAAGCTGCCAGGACACTAGGTCTGAATCCTGATTCCTCCAGTTGAGCCTTCAGAAATGTCCAGGTGAGATACTTTCTGATCGCAGTGATGAAGCAGGGAGGACGGCTCTGAGTGAGGAACTCTTACAGCCTCAACTGAAGGTCCCCGGAGCCACGACTGGAGAACTCCTTCTTCTTCTGCTCGTACCCTTCTTTACACACACACACACACACACACCCATTCAGGTCATTACAGATACTTTCACTATTTCATATGAAGCATTTTACATCAATTAAAAGTACTTAAAATGCACTTAAATTATATTTTATTAACCAACAGACAGAGCAATCCCATCTTACCCAACCCATGAATTTAGTGACAGTCAACCTAGAATGGGAGTACATACAGAACCCAATACTCCAACAGACCAAGATTCCAATTCTATTTAATCACTTGCTACTGTGTGCCACTGGACCAGTTAATCTACCACATCATCAGTTTTCTTACCTGTTAAATGAGAATGAGAAATGATTACATGTCAATGGAATGTTACAAGGATTAAATGATAATTTTATATATGTGTGTGTAAACAGTTTAACTTTTACTATAAATACTAATAGACTTCAATTTATTTCAAAAAATGCAAGGCATATATGACAAAACTAACACCTGTTCTGGCAGATAGATACATGTTTATAGTTTTCTATATTTCCTTAAAATTTTCAAAATAAAGAAAAATTAAAATATTGATCTTATCTACTTTTAATACAGAATCACCTATATAAAGGAATCCCTGCGTGCAGTTAACCTTTACTAGCAGGACCACATGCTTTCCCAACAGAACTTCTGAACAATCGTTTATAGAAGGCAGATTGCAGAAGTAAGAATCTCAGGTCAGAGATGCACGAGACCTCTGACATCCAATGTAAACCTCTTATTTTCTTTCTTTTTAAGATTATTTATTTATTTATTTCACAGCGGGAGAGAGATCACAAGGAGGTTGAGAGGCAGGCAGAGAGAGAGGGGGAAGCAGGCTCCCTGCTGAGCAGAGAGCCCGATGTGGGCCTCGATCCCAGGACCCTGAGATCATGACCTGAGCCGAAAGCAGAGGCTTTAACCCACTGAGCCACCCAGGCGCCCTAAACCTCTTATTTTCCAAACTAGAAATTGGACTAAGCGGTTCTTCAAAGTTACATCCAGATGGTTCATCCCAAGTGGTCTTTAAGTACCACATTTGGGAAATGATTTTCTTGTATTTTATGTCTAAGTTGAATTTTCTGACACTATTTTACAATGGAAATTCATGCTATTTGATTTTGTTCATTCAGCAGTACAATTTTAGTTTGTTAGAACCCTGGCAACCTTGCCTTCTTCATCATCTAAGTACACTGACTTCCAAGGACAAAGAAATTTAAATTTTAGCATACATAAAAATGAGTTAAGATGCTCAAGAGAATCTTTACCATTTGGTGTAAAGCCAAAAGGTATGAAAACTATAAACTATTACCTTTTGTAGTAAGTATGTAGAGCACATGGAAAATTAAGAATTTCTTCAATTTGAAGAAATGAATCAATGTTCTAATAGAAACATTATTTTAAGATGTAACTTTGGAAAATGATTCAGACTTGTATATAAACAATTACGTACTTAAACGTCTGAATTGTATACTAATGATTATTTAAAGATTATTCTTCAAAATTTTTCACAAAACTAGTTCTAAACTGAGGGGGTAATCACAACCAACTGGGCTAGCTATATGCCCACTACTATCAGCTAATTTCACTTTACTAATACAGATTTAAATTAAAAAAAAAAAAAGTGTTGAACCGAGGGCACCATCTGAAACAATTTCAGGTTTTGTGGGATTGCATTCTATTTCCAGACAAATCAGCCTTCTGATAGCCAAGACTGGGAAACCGAGCAACCAGCACAGCACCCAAAATAGTTTAAAAGGTGGATGAAACTGAGCGTAATTTTCCAAAACTTAATAGCACTAATGATGTCAAACAAGCGTATGAAAGAAAGACAACACCAGGTTTAATACCTTAGAAAGTATGTACAGAACTTGAACATTGTTATAAGATACAATTCAAGTGACAATTGAATTAGCAACATCATCAGATACTCTGATGTAACGAAAAAGCCTAGTTGGTTTAAAATAAAAAACAAACAACAATGCATGTAAACCATAAAAGATTACAAAGTATTTTAGAATACAAACAGAATTCTAACCAGGAGGTTTAAATTTTGATTCTTAAAAGGTGCATCTAGATACAATCTTTAAGTTTCACAATTCGTTATTTTTATATGATCTTTATTATCTGGATAGCATAAAACAATAAAAACTCTTTTAACACCATTGATACGCAGAAAAAAATCAGTAAGGAGGCTGGCAGAATGCCCTCGCCATAGTTAGCTAACATACGAAAGGCCAGAGACTTCATTCATGGACTCAAGTCACAAAACAGACTTAACCAACACGGCAAGCAAGGAAACAAGCACTTTCACTTCAGAGACTTCACTGCAGGGATGGGTTTCCTTACCTGAGAAGGAATGGTTATAAATAACAGTTCTGAAGGCAGAACTCCAGGAGGAATGGACGAGATCACCTATGGGAACTAATGAGCGCACTTACGTATTAAGAGAAGACTGTGCAAGTTCACAGCACAGGTCACCGTGGGTCCTTCCTTCAAGGTTTAAAATCCTCAACCCGTAGTCAGTCAGTCCTTAATACAACAGCCAAAGTTTAAAGCATAGAATCCTTAATTGGAGTGTTCAGCCCAGTTGATTATCAAAAACTATTTATAAAATGCTTCAATACTGATGATATTAAAGCTACCAAAACTTTGTAATGATCACAAAGACTTGGTCTCCTGGGTTAGAATCCAAAGTCATTTGCCTTCTGACAACACTTCAGAGATGTCAGATACTTCTTAATCTCTCAAACTGTATGGCATCGGTCTTCTATGTTTTCTGTCTATCATAATCTCCCACCATCTTCTTGATGTGTGACAATTTGCTCTTCAGCTGCTTGCAGTAATTCCTCTTATTTTTGTAATCTGCAGACTAAAAAAGAAAAAAATAAACTAGGTAAATTTAACAGAATAAAAACAAGTTGCATTAGTTGCTAGGAAGGCAGAGGTGAAGCAAAACAATCATGGAATATTAGTCAAATAAAATTGCTGGGCGTGGTGAATGGAGTAACATATAACAGCTTCTGGCAGTTTCTCTGACCATACAGGCAGTTGATTCTTTTTTGCTCAACTGTACCTTCTAGTCTGAGTTTTACAAAGCATACACTAATTTCTAGTGATTTGTAAAGTGACCCAAAAAACTAACTGGACTTTTTGCTAACACATCATCTAAAAAATCAATAAAACAAGGGTACTTAGCTGGCTCAACTGGTAGAGCATGTGACTCTTGGTCTCAGGGTTGTGGGGTCAAGCACCACGTTGAGTGTAGAGAGAACTTAAAAAGAATTTTTTTTAAAGATTTATTTATTTATTTGAGAGAGAGTGAGTGTGTGCTGGCATGCACACCAGCAGGGGGAGGGGCAGAGGGAGAAGCAGTTTCCTGGCCTAGCAGGGAGCCCAATACGGGGCTCGATCCCAGGACGTAGAGATCATAACCTTAGCTGAAGGCAGACGCTTAACCATTCGAGCCACCCAGGCACCCCAAAAATAATACCTTTTTTTCTTTCAGATTTTTTTTCATAAGATTTTACTTTTATTTGAANACGGGGCTCGATCCCAGGACGTAGAGATCATAACCTTAGCTGAAGGCAGACGCTTAACCATTTGAGCCACCCAGGCACCCCAAAAATAATACCTTTTTTTTCTTTCAGATTTTTTTTCATAAGATTTTATTTTTATTTGAAAGAGAGAGAGGGAGAGCACAAACAGCGTGAACAACAGGCAGAGGGAGAAGCAGGCTTCCCACTGAGCAAGAAGCTTGATGCAGGGCTGGATCCGAGGACCCTGGGATTATGATCTGAGCTGAAAGCACACGCTTAACTGAGTCACCCAGACACCCCAAAAATAAAATTTTTACAGATTTATTTATTTGAGAGAGAGAGATTAGGCACACAAACAGGGAGCTACAGGCAGAGGGAGAAGGAGAAGCAGGTCCCACCCAGGTACCCCCAAAAAGATTTATATGACAGAGAGAAAGAGAGAATGGAAATGAGCATGAATGGGGGGCGGAACAGAGGGAGAGGGAGAAGTAGATTCCCTGCTTAGCAGAGAGCCTGATGTGGGACTTGATCCCAGGACTCTGGGATCAGAACCTGAGCTGAAGGCACACATCTTAATTGACTGAGCCACCCAGGAGCCTCCCCAAAACAAAATCTTTTAAAAAAAAATTAGTAAAACAAAAACTGGTGATACCGGTTGACTTGGGAAAGGATAAATGGGGAAATGGGAAGCAAGACAGGGAATTTTACTATATACCCTTTCTTTTCCTTTTTTTAAAATTAAAAAAAAATTTTTAAGTAATCTCTACAACCAACATGGCGCTTGAACTCAAAATCCCAAGATCAAAATTCACATGTTCTACCAGGCGAGCCAGCCAAGTGCCCCACTATATACTCTTTTTAACTCTTGCATTTAAAATTATGGTGTTTTGTGATTTTTAAAAAATTTTAATGTAATATCTTTTAAAAAGAAGTTTTAAACCAAGACAGACTGATAATGCCAAGTGTTGACAAGGATATGGAGCAAAAGGAATCTACACAGCTCACTGGGAATATATACTGGCAAACCAGGAACACTGTTTGACACCATTTACCCAAGGTTAGACAGACACTTGCCCAATGACCCTGAAATTTCACTCTCAAGTATACACCTAACAAATGTGTGCACATGTGCACAGAGAGTTACAAAAATGTTTGAAGGGGGCGCCTGGGTGGCTCAGTGGGTTAAAGCCTCTGCTTTCGGCTCAGGTCATGATCTCAGCGTCCTGGGATCGAGGCCTGCATCNCATCGGGCTCTCTGCCCAGCAGGGAGCCTGCTTCCTCCTCTCCCTGTCTTTCTGCCTGCCTCTCTGCCTACTTGTAATCTCTCTGTGTCGAATAAATAAATAAAATCTTTAAAAAAAAAATGTTTGAAGGTGCATTAGTTATAAAAGCCATAACCTGGGGAGGGCGCCTGGGTGGCTCAGTGGGTTAAGCCTCTGCCTTCAGCTGAGGTCATGATCTCAGGGTCCTGGGATCGAGCCCTGAGTCAGGCTCTCTGCTCAGCAGGGAGCGTGCTTCCCCCTCTCCCTCTGTCTGCCTCTCTGCCTACTTGTGATGTGTCAAATAAATAAATAAAATCTTAAAAAAAAATAAAAAGCCGGGCGCCTGGGTGGCTCAGTGGGTTAAAGCCGCTGCCTTCGGCTCAGGTCATGATC
>LNAC01000299.1:1887825-1898844 GCA_002007465.1 Ailurus styani
TACTTGTAATCTCTCTCTGTGTGTCAAATAAATAAATAAAATCTTTAAAAAAAAAAAAAAAAAGCCATAACCTGGAAAGAACCCAATCCCCAACCAAGCCCCACACTGGGCTCCACGCTCAGTGAGGAGTCCACTTCTCCCTCTGATCCTTCACTGCTTGTGCTTTCGCTTGCACTCTCTCTCTACAATAAATGAATCAACTAAAATCTTTTTTTTTTTTTTTAAAGTTTTTATTTATTCATTTGACACAGAGAGAGAGATTACAAGTAGGCAGAGAGGCAGGCAGAGAGAGAGGAGAGAGGAGGAAGCAGGCTCCCTGCTGAGCAGAGAGCCTGATGGGGGCCTCGATCCCAGGGCCCTGGGATCATGACCTGAGCCGAAGGCAGCGGCTTTAACCCACTGAGCCACCCAGGCGCCCGAATCAACTAAAATCTTAAAAAAAAATAGAAATCACATATAAAAAATATATCCTACATGATTCCTACTACAAAAAACATATACTGCATAGGCTAAACTCCTCTATGGTGTTAGAAGACAGGATGGTAGCTATCTGTGGGGAGAGGAAAACTGGAGGAGAGCACAAGAGGTGTTTGCCAGGGGCACTGGGAAATATATTTCTTCATCTGGGTGCCAGGACCAAAGGTATATGGTCGCTTGGTGAAAAGTTACCAAGTCGTACACTCATGATGTGTGCAGGTTTTTGCAGAAATACTTCAACTTTTTTAAAAAGCTTATCAGAATTGGTTATAGCTGCAAACAAGTGAAATTAAACTTCTAACTCCTGTTACAGTTTTCACCTTGTAGTATTAGGGCCTTTTGTCATAATCAGTGCTTGTGTGACAGGGTGTTCATAGTCATTCCAAAGGTTAAATAAAAAACACATAATAGAAAAATTCTTCCTCAAAGAATCTTACAACCTGGGATACTTACTCCCTTAACTTGCTTCAGTCTATTGTACTCATCGGCAGCAGCCTATTAATGAGAAACACAACAGAGTATGTTTAGCGGGGCATTTTCTCTTTCAAAAATAACATTCCTGATGTTCTATTTTGGAGCTAAAACTGACAACAATGCCCAAATGACAGGAAATTAAAATAATGAAGTCTTTAGGTTCTTACAACTATTACAGTCAGTGAGAGGGCCTGACGACAGCCAGTAAAGAGAAATTTATGACTTATTCCTCACGTTCCACTCACACAGACAGGTAACTGTTTTGTTTTGCTGCCTCTCATCTGACCCCCTGTTGGTCCATGTGCCATGTTGACACCAGAGAGATCTTCAGTAAAGCATAGGTCTTATCTGGTTATAGCCCATTATGAAACTGGTCTGAGCTCCCTAGTAACTAATTTAAATATAAATGTATATGTATATATGTAAGTGTATATACGTATACACACACTAATATATATGTTTAAGTTAATATATTATATACTATATGTATATAAAATAATTTGAGCAATAAACTAGTATCAGATTACAGCCCGAGGTATAAAATAGATATCCATGAGTTAATACTCACATAAATGACTGATTAAAATAAATAAATGGAGGAAGTGACCAATTTCTCATGCACAAGAATTCCAAATAATTTGAGTAGGTACACTGCCTTTAAAGAGCTGGAGTCTAATTCCCCATTCGTGAAGTGTGATCTAGGCATAGTGACTTCCTTGTAAAGAGTACAGTATAGAAAGGAGGGATTAAAAAGGAAAGAGTAACTTCCACAGACCAACATTACCTCAGCCAAGGTGGGGAACCACCACCACCACAAACTACTGCTGAGTAAAAAAACAAGAAGGATGCAAGTAAAACATAAGATAACTTCTTATCAAAGATGGTGTGTGTCTAGGTGCACTTTTGCACGAAGGGGATATTTTAACAGCTAGTATTTGGTGACAACCAAGTGATAAAACTTAAGGCAGTTTATTCTTCTGTACCCAATGCTGTAATGTTTAATGTTTTACAGAAAGAATGAACTGTGTTTATAACTGTGTTGTAATATAGCTTTTTTTTTTTTTTAAATAGGAAGGGATATATGTACATAGCCTATTGTTCTGTACTTAACTATGTTAGCACACTCTTCATTTTGGAAAGACTTTCATCCAAGACGGGGTTTCAGTTGTTTTTCAATGAAATCAATTTGAGAACTGCTAGCAAAATTTGAGTCAGCATGAATAAAGAGGATACTATATCTTCACAGATTAGAATAACATATATAATTATCAGGTTTGAATTTACCATGTACTCTTCACTTTCTTCTCTATAGTCATCCAATTCTTTATCCAGACGAGAGAGTTCTTTATTGACCTCATCGAGTTCTGCTTGTAAGCTCTTGTATTCCTGCAGGCCAGTGTCAAAATTTCTCTTGTACAGTTGTCTTTGTTGATCTGAAGTAATAGGTGGATATTCCCTAAAAATTGAGAAAATGACTACTTATGACTCTAGCAGACATAAAATCCAGTTTCTTCATCAAAGATAATGAAGCTGGGATATGGAGCATGACAATCCCCTGTTTTCTTTTTGGTGCTTATGGAAAGAGGAAAGTGGGATCCAAATAAGTTCTCCTAAGAAGATTATACTTTAGGGGCACCTGGGTGGCTCAGTAGGTTGAGCATTAGACTCTTGATTTCAGCTTAAGTCATGATCTTGGGATGGTGAGACCTACCCTCTCTGGGCTCCATGCTCAGCATGGCGGCTGCTTAAGATTCCCTCCCACTCCCTCTGCCCCTCCCCGTCTGCTTGCACTGTCGCTCTCTCTCTCTCTCAAAAAAAAAAATTATACTGTATACATCACTGCTTATGCTTTTAAAAATACTATGCTTGGGGGGTGGTAGCGCCTGGGCAGCCCAGTCAGTTGAATGGCTAACTCTTGGTATCTGCTCAGGTCATGACCTCACGGTCCTGCAATCAAGCCCTATGTTGGCTCCACTTCAGTGGGGAGCCCGCTTGAGATTCCTTCTCTCCCTCTCACGCTACCCCCCACCACCCTGGTTCGTGCATGCTTTCTCTCTAAAATAAACACATCTTTAAAAATAAAATAGTATGCTTATATAATTTTTAGAAATAAAAATCATTTATGAGTGCTCCTGGGTGGCTCAGTCGGTTAAGTTGCTGCCTTCGGCTCAGGTCATGATCTCAGTGTCCTGGGATCGAGTCCCACATCAGGATCCCTGCTCGGCCGAGAGCCTGCTTCTCCCTCTCCCTGCCACTCTGCCTACTTGTGCTCGCTCTCTGTCAAATAAATAAATAAAATCTTAAAAAAAATCATTTATGAACTTTAAGGTTCAAGTCACAGGACTCATTTATTCTAAATATACAACACTGCATGATAATAGAATATTTATGTTTAAAGTCCTTTTCTTTAAAGATTTTATTTATTTGACAGAGAGAGAGAGATCACAAGTAGGCAGAGAGGCAGTCAGAGAGAAGAGGAAGCAGGCTCCCTGCTGAGCAGAGAGCCCGATTCGGGGCTCAATCCCAGGACCCTGAGATCATGACCTGAGCCGAAGGCAGAGGCTTTAACCCACTTAGCCATCCAGGCGCCCCTGTTTAAAGTCTTAAAACTGGAATTCTGGAACACGAAGTCTGTTTTCATCATCACAGTGGCAGAGGAGGTGACAGGAAGCTGTTTGTTTTCTGCTACCAATTCCAGTTTTTAGATTGTCTTTTTTAATTGATCTTGTATTCTTAAGCAGAAATAGCTTATTTTAAGTCCTTTGATTATAAAAATAGACTTTAAAATGTACACATACAAAAATACATGCTCAGCACAATAATAATGTGGCAGGGCACAAAATTGAAAAAAGCCCTAAAATTCTGCATCACTTGTCTCTCAATATACTAGCCATTCTTTACATATCACCATGATGCTATTAACTAGTAATCCACTGAGAAAATACTCTGAATTGTTTCACAGGACTAAGGAACTTCATAGCAACCGGGAATTTCAATTTTTACATCTAAATCGGCCAAACATCTTCATTTTATAAAGGGGAAAAATTAAATTATTTGCTCAAAAGAGGAATAAGAATTCAAGTTTCTTAAGAGTTTTCATTTAAATCTTCCATGATTCTTGGGTGACTGGGTGGCTCAGTGGGTTAAAGCCTCTGCCTTCGGCTCAGGTCATGATCTCAGGGTCCTGGGATCGAGCCCCGCATCGGGCTCTCTGCCCAGCGGGGAGCCTGCTTCCCCCTCTCTCTCTGCCTGCCTCTCTGCCTACTTGTGATTTCTCTGTCAAATAAATAAAGAAGGGTGCCTGGGTGGCTCAGTGGGTTAAAGCCTCTGCTTTCGGCTCAGGTCATGATCTCAGGGTCCTGGGATCGAGGCCCGCATCGGGCTCTCTGCTCAGTAGGGAGCCTGCTTCCCCCTCTCTCTCTGCCTGCCTCTCCGCCTCCTTGTGATCTCTCTCCCGCTGTGAAAGAAATAAATAAAAATCTTTAAAAAAAATAAAGAAAGAAAGAAAGAAAGAAAATCTTTAAAAAAAAATAAATCTTCCATGATTCGAGTCAAAAAATATTTTATAGCTAGATGGCTGAACTTGGCCAAGAACTTCTTTTTTCAAAGATTTATTTATTTATTTGAGAGATGGAGAGCGAGTGAGCATGTGGGGTAAGGGGAGAGGGAGAGAATCTCAAGCAGACTCCCCAGTGGAGTGGGGAGCCCCACATGGGGCTCGATCTCATGACCTGAGCCGAAACCAAGAGTCAGAGGCTTAATCTACTGAGCTACTCAGGTGTCCCTGGCCAAGAACTCTTGTGGAGAGAGGGGAATGAGGTATGAGAACCACTAGTGAGATTTCAAACAATACTATACCACTCATCCCTCCTTCCACCCTGAGAAGCAATGTTTTGTTGCACCACGATTCACGCTGCAGATGTTGCTGATTTGTGTCCCATTCCTCAGAATACCTGAGCATCAAAGGGCTACACACCACACATGAGCGGAGTTGGTAATGATGAACTGTTACTCGACCGCCAACACACATATGAACTGAACCACACTTTGGCCAGAACACTGCATTGTTAACTGTTTATGTAACTGTTTGCCAAAGTCCTCTGGATTAAACTTTTAAAAGAATCTCTGGTCTCATCATGAAATCTTAACTTAAAAGTGAATGCCAAAACAAAGCCATAGCACTGGCCTGGGAATTTTATAATCAGTAACCGAAGTTCCCCTATAGTGGTGTGTTCTTTGTTTGGAAGACCTTTCTTGGGTGACTACTGGTGCATGAACACTGGTGAGGTGCATCAGACCCCTCGTGGAAGATGTTCAACACGCTTTTCGGACACAGTCACAGCCAAACACATCCCCTCCCCGTCCATCTTTATTACCAAAGAGCACTAAGGGGAAAAAAACCTAATAAAAAGTCACCTCCAGTCCTGGCTGCCCAAGGATGAAATCACACCACCCAAGCCCGGCTGATCCGGCAAGCACTCCCCAAGCCGTCTGGCCCAGGCTAACAATCAGATCCCGTGTAGACGGTTCGGGCACGAGGCCACCCACTACCTGATCCAGTCCTCCTCCAGTTCGTCGCACGACTCGCCGCCAGTCGTGTAGTCTGTCTCACAGTGGTCCTGCTCCGGCCGCTTGGACCTGCCCGCTCTTCCTTTCGTGGGGGCCCTTCTGGAGGGCGTCTCGAAGTTGCTGCTGCTGCTGTAGCGAGGCTGCCTGAAGTCGTCCACGGGCGAGGTCACTGGCAGCTCCTGCACCACTTCGGGCACCCTAACAAAACAGCAGGCAGCATTTAGGGATCACGAGGTCCACCACAGCCCAGGGCGGTGAGTGCACTGTAACCACAGAGAGCGGCACGAGTACGAACTGACAGCTCCACGTGGGTGCGTTCACGGAGCAGTTCACCTACTGGGCGTGAGGCCAACCCCCAGGCTCCTGCGTTCAGGTCAGCACCAGCTCAGACCCTCTGGAACCCACGAGGGGCTTTAAGGTTCCAAGTAAGAGGAGCCCCTTTGTAAATCCTTCTCAGTAAGATGGACCTGAGAGTGCTCAGGAGGCCCAGGCTGCTGTGGAAGAGGTGTTTCCCAGACCTGTGCCAGGGACTTACTCCACAAAAGGCGGTCAGGAAAATAACGCTTAGGATTCTTTTCTACAGGTTCTTCCAGTTTCTTAGAATGCTGAGCGCTGGAGAGAAATGCACGTACCTGTCTACCTTCGGAAGCTGACTCTCAGAGGTAAGCATTCTTAATATTAATTTTAGACTCCTATACATCAATTTTCTTTTCAAGATACAATCCTGGAAAACTAAAACACTAAAAATTTAAACTGCTATGTTAATCTTACAGCCATGTAGACTGAATGGCATGGAAGGACTACCATTATTTTCCTAATGCAATTATTTAATACTGCATCAGATTTTTAACTGCATATGTTTCTGCCCCAAGCATGAAAATGAGGCCAAACACGGAAGAAGAGAGCAAGAGCTGTGGCAATGGTTAAGTACTTGTGAGGTGACAGCGATGCAGACCTGAACTTTCCCTGGTGGCAGAGCTGAAGGACAAAAGGAGCACTGAGAAGAAGACAAAGGACATGCCAGAGACTTTCCAACCTCAGCCTTGCTATTCAAATCGACTATTAAAAATGTCTCAAGATTTTTGTTTTCTCATTGCTTTCAATTTACAGAAGCTATCATCTTGAGCTTTGTCTGTGAGGTGTAATCTGTTTTCTAGGTGATCCAGAACTGCTTGCTTCTAATTGTGGTCAAAGTCTTCAGATTTCTACCACACTTACTAATGTCTTGTAGAAGCCTGAAGCACTGGGATGTGTGTGCATAGTTGGGGGTGGTAAGTGGGATTTATGCCTTCTTTCTGAACGTATTCAGATTACTGTGGCTTTGTGTGTTTTGTTATTGCTGCATCTAAAGGGCGGAAAATGTGACTTTCTCCATGAGTCAATGAGTAACAAGTTCCTAGACACTCTGCCAAAACTGCCAGGTATTATGCTTCTCACTTTGGGAATGCAATAGGTGTATTTGAGGGAGTAATGGCTAAAGAAGGAGGAAGCCAAACAGCAAAAGAAATTAGAAAAGAACAAAACCTAAAACATTAAAATAGGCCTCCTGCCATAATTACATTAGATAATTGATCTTAGAAATCTTTACTTTGTTGGGCTCCCTGCTCAGCGGGGAGTCTGCTTCTTCCTCTCCCTCTGCCCCTTCCCTCTGATTGTCCTCTCTCTCTCCCTCTCTCAGATAAATAAATAAAATCTTTTTAAAAAAATAAATAAATCTTTCCTTCGGATGTTTTCCACCTCCCATTCTCCTACCTACTTTCAAACACTAGAGGGTAACATACTTGATACAGCATAAAACCTGAACACAAGGGGCGCCTGGGTGGCTCAGTTGGTTAAGCAGCTGCCTTTGGCTCAGGTCATGATCCCAGGGTCCTGGGATCGAGTCCCACATCAGGCTCCTTGCTCGGCAGGGAGCCTGCTTCTCCCTCTGCCTCTGTCTGCCACTCTGCCTGCTTGTGCTCTCTCTCTCTGACAAATAAATAAATAAAATCTTAAAACAAAACAAAACAAACAAACAAAAAAACCCTGAACACAAAATGCTTACAAGTATACATAAATTTAAGGGTTAGGGAATATGTGTACTGTCAATAATCTTTGAACCTGCTTTCAGAATCAAATTCCATTAGGTCATAATCTGTATAATCCTGAAGAGGCAGCCAGCTGTACACTTTCCCTGGTCTCCAAACTCAGTCTCCAGGACCAAAAGTTCATCTTTGTATATTCTTTCTTATCTATTCGTATGTTTTCTTTACACGCCCTCCCTCACATGCCTTTGGTTCTCCTACCTCACCCTGATTCTCAGTGCAGCTGCCGTGCGTGGTCTTCTGTCCCTGGTAGGTCGCTCACCTCTGTGAGAACGAGGACTTGGTATTCCCGGGGCACCTAGCCAACTACTGGGTACAGGGCAGGTGTTGAAGAGAATTCCTGAATTGAAAACACATTCACAAGAATCCTTTTTTCTGATGACACCCAGTATCCATGAAGGAAGAAAGATAGGCATGATCAACATCAGTGTCCTGATGGTCAGCATAATGTCCATTATGTACATGGTATTTTATTTGATTTTTAATCTTTTTTCCAAAGAATTTATTTCTTTGAGAAACAGAGGGGACAGGGAGGAAAGGCAGAGGAAGAAACAGGTTCCTCGAGGAGCAGAGAGCCCGAAGCAGGACTCCATACCTAAACTCTGAGATCCTGACCTGAGCCGAAGTCAGAGGCTTAACCAACTGAACCACCCAGGCACCCCTACATAGTATTTCAGAACTGTCACCATTGTTGGGGGGGGATATCAAAACCTTGTCAATCAGGGCGCCTGGGTGGCTCAGTGGGTTAAAGCCTCTGCTTTCGGCTCAGGTCATGATCTCAGGGTCCTGGGATCGAGGCCCATATCGGGCTCTCTGCTCGGCGGGGAGCCTGCTTCCTCCTCTCTCTCTGCCTGCCTCTCTGCCTACTTGTGATCTCTCTCTCTCTCTCTGTCAAATAAAGAAATAAAATCTTTAAAAAAAAAAAAAAAACAAAAAACCTTGTCAATCAGAGAACCCCATCTCCCAAGCCTTGGGAATGACAATGATCCAAAAAGGGCCAATCTTTCAATATATTTTGTATGTCGGTTTTGGGAAAGAACATGCGATTTTCTAAATCCTGTGCTAGAAGGTCAACGTAGCCTGGAAAATGTGGATGACCATGTTGCTTTAATAGAAGCTGCACTGACAATAAAGCCCACAAAGCAACAGGGGCTCTGATATCTTCCTTCTGAGTTCCTGGCTCACACCATTCCTGAAGTGAGATGATTCCTTGGTCTATTGTGGACCAGTGAATTCCTACAACTCATACATAGTCCTAACAGATTATTCTACTAGCCTCTTTACGGCTACCATACAAGGGTTCATTGGCTCTCTAGGGTGTCAGCCCACCTTGAAAGTTCTGGGACATGTCTACATTCAACTTCCTTGACTTATAAAGATGAATTCACCCTGGATTTGGATAGGATAGCAGGGAATGTACCTAATAATGGGTAGCTCCTAAATTTAACTAGAAAAGGTAGAGAAGCAACCATTTTCAATTAAATTCTGCTATCTCCTAACCCAGTATGAATTCTAATTGCCTTGAAATTCTAAGATATAGGACGTTATGATGAGCACAAGGTGCCAGACGCAACCGTAATCACCATATAAATCCAATTTATAAGAGCTTCAATAATAAACTCAATCAAGAGGTAGTTATAGGCATCAAAAAACTGTGGGATGGGGATGGGGATATCAATGAAGAAAGGGCACACAAGGACCTTGTGGAGTACTTGGAATGTCTCTCTGTTGGTGTGGTGGTGGTTACTTCAGCATTCACACATGCAAAAAATCATCAAACTGTATGCTCAAGATTAGTACTCTTTATTGAATATGTGTTATGCTTTGGGGAAAAAAATCTTAGTGCTGAGGTACCTCATCCTTACCATGACCTCAGACACAATGTTCCTATTTTAATTCCTTGTCTATGGATTACAAAAGCAAGGAGAGGTGCTCATGAGCTACTAAGCACCTTTATGACAGCCTGAGGACAGACAGCCTATGACTTAACATGCATTCCCTACCCCGTCCAAGTGGATGTGCTCTGAATCTTCCAGAGCATGCAGTCATCTGCTATGGCAACACCTGGCCATTTCTGTTATTTCCCAGAGACTGCAAGTTCCCTCCAACATTAGTGGATACAGATCAGGAGATAATGTCCCATCACATTCCTTAGCACCATCCCCATCCTCCCCTTCTTCTGGATTTTGAAACTAAGCATCACATTTGCATTTCCCAGACCTTCAAAAAAGTTCTAGGGTGTAGGCTGGGACTATAAATAAGTATACCCTCTAGGGACTACAATTCGAGTATACCTATCAAAATGAAATAGGAAATTTCTACCAGCTCAGCACTTCTGCTTTTAATATTTTTCCTCCAGATATATTCGCATACGTGAAAAGTGATACACGTACAAGTTTATACCCTGCAGCGATTTGTAATAAAAGACTGGGGAAAAGTGTGTATCAATATAGGATTAACAGGGCGCCTGGGTGGCTCAGTGGGTTAAAGCCTCTGCCTTCAGCTCAGGTCACGATCTCAGGGTCCTGGGATAGAGTCCCAAATCCGGCTCTCTGCTCAGCGGGGAGCCTGCTTTCTCCTCTCTCTCTGCCTACTTGTGATCTCTCTCTCTCTCTCTCTGTCAAAAAAATAAATAAAATCTTAAAAAATTATATAAATAGGATTAACAAATTATAGTATATCCATCTGGTGGAATATTATGCAGCTATAAAGCAGATCAGTAAACTCTTTGTATACCAATGCGCACAATCTCCAAGACATATTGCTAAAGATGCATTTAATAGCCTAGTATTTTTTTTAAAAGATTTTATTTTTATTTATTTGAGATCGAGAAGATCAAGGGAGCATGAATCAGGGGCAGGGGGAAAGGGAGAAGCAGGCTCCCCACTGAGCGGGGAGCCCGACATGGGGTTTGATTCAAGAACCTCGAGACCATGACCTGAGCCAAAGTGAGACACTTAACCGACTGGGCCACCCAGGTACCCCCTAATATGCTAGTATTTTTTAAAAGATCTAACTGGGTGGCTCAGTGGGTTAAAGCCTCTGCCTTTGGCTCAGGTCATGATCTCAGGGTACTGGGATCGAGCCCCGCATGGGGTTCTCTGCTCAGCAGGGAGCCTGCTTCCTCCTCTCTCTCTGCCTGCCTCTCTGCCTACTTGTAATCTCTCTCTGTGTCAAATAAATAAATAAAATCTTAAAAAAAAAAAGATCTGGGCGCCTGGGTGGCTCAGTGGGTTAAAGCCGCTGCCTTCGGCTCAGGTCATGATCCCAGGGTCCTGGGATCGAGGCCCACATCGGGCTCTCTGCTCAGCAGGGAGCCTGCTTCCTCCTCTCTCCTCTCTCTCTGCCTGCCTCTCTGCCTACTTGTAATCTCTCTCTCTGTGTCAAATGAATAAATAAAATCTTTAAAAAAAAA
>LNAC01000299.1:1898978-1926662 GCA_002007465.1 Ailurus styani
AACTATGGAAAGAACCTAGATGTCCATCAACAGATGAATGGATAAAGAAGATGTGGTATATATATACAATGGAATATTATGCAGGTATCAAAAGAAACGAAATCTTGCCATTCGCAACGACATGGATGGAACTGGAGGGTATTATGCTGAGCGAAATAAGTCAATCAGAGAAAGACAATTATCATATGATCTCTCTGATATGAGGAACTTGAGGGGCAGTGTGGGGGATTGTGGGGGGTAGGGAGGGAAAAATAATGAAACAAGATGGGATGGGGAAGGAGACAAACCATAAGAGACTTCTAATCTCACAAAACAAACTGAGGGTTACTGGGGGGTGGGAGGGTAGGGACAGGGTGGATGGGTTATGGACATTGGGGAGGGTTTGTGCTTTGGTGAATGCTGGGAAAGATGTAAGCCTGATGATTCACAGACCTGTACCCCTTGGGCAAAGAATAAAAATAAAATTTAAAAAAAAATAGTAACACTAGTTGCCTCTAGGAATAGGAATTAGGTAGCAAGGGACAAAAGCTAACCCTTTGTCCCTTGTCCCTTTTATATTTACAAATGTACTGGCTTATTCAAGAATAAGTAAGATTTTTAAATTGTTCCAAATGAATTTGTAAAAATATCTTGGTTTTCATTAAAAGAGACAGCATGTGGAATACTATGTAACCACTCAAGCTTTATAATTAATTTAGAGTCACAGCTGGTCACAAGATGCATTATAAATATTTATTATGTATGCGCGGAAGTCATGCAAATCATAGTTTTAAACTTTTACAAGGATTGTGTCTCTACTTTGAACACCTTTGCCCCTAACTGCCTCAAGCACTTTGGATTTTTCTCAAAATCCGAACAGAAGGAGAACAGAGAAAACGCTCTTCCTCCAAATCATTCACAACTGAAACCAACGGCAAAGTCAATTCTAAAGACCAAAACAAAATATATATTGAGGGTAAGGCAAACTGCTGTTTCCAAATTCCATTCCAAGGTAATAATAAAGCCTAGTGTCTCAAACTGACTCCATAATTAACTTAGCTGCAGGTGCCCAAACTACCGTGCACTCGGGGGATTTCTACCTACGGTGGACCACTAAATGGGAGGGGTGGGGGTGGGCGAGGGAGTTGCGGACAGAACTTTGAAGCAACACAAAGTTTTCCAGCAGATACACCTTTAACTTAAAACGGTCAAAGCAGTTAAAGGGAATGTTTATTTTTTATTTTTATTTATATATATTTTTTAAAGATTTTATTTATTTATTTCACAGAGGTAGAGAGATCACAAGTAGGCTGAGAGGCAGGCAGAGAGGGAGGAGGAAGCAGGCTCCCTGCCGAGCAGAGAGCCTGACGCGGGCCTCGATCCCAGGAGCCTGAGATCATGACCTGAGCCGAAGGCAGAGGCTTTAACCCACTGAGCCACCCAGGCGCCCGGGAATGTTTATTTTTTAGTGTACAAAGGAATTTGGAGTTCTAGAACTGTATATAAGAAGAGAGGGTAGCTGCCCAGGTCAGTCGCTGGAACATGCGACTCTTGAGCTCAAGGCTGTGACTTTCAGCCTCATGGTGTATACAGAGATTACTTAAAAATAAAATCTTTAAAAAAAAAAAGAAGAGTAATTTATCATCCTTAGGCAAAAATTATATCCAGTCTATAACAGTGTTTCTAATATCCTTCCCTCACTAGTCATTAGGCTGAATTAAAATTAGGCTTTAGGGTAAATTAAAACCACAATGGGGATACCATTTCGATAAGCACAGTGGCACCTACTCTGGGCCAGAAGCTCACTGTGAGGTTATTTACGCTACTTGTAAAACTATACCTACAGTTTCAATCCCCCAGCAACATGAAGTATCTAGCACAGCGAGTGAGATCACAGAATTCCTGAATTCAAACAAAGTCTGCTTGTTAAATAAAGATGGATGTGCCTGGGGGTGGATCGACCAGTGATCTTCCCCTTCCATTAATGAGATCTAGTAGTTACAGGCAAGGAGACACAGACTGCACACCGCTCTGCTTTCCATCAGTACCATCCCTCACTCTCACCTCGACTTCAAAACCGGCAACAGGGAAGAGAACCACTTTTTTAGAGCAAAAAAACCCAATTCACCCTTGCTCCATTAAACCAGCAAGAGAAAGGAAGCACTTTCAGCTTAGAAGGGGGAGAAGATCCCCCAGCTCACAGTCTCACCCTTCTCATCTGCCAAGCCTCCATCGACGATGCAAAGGATCAGCCTCCAGCCTTTGGGAAACTGTTAAATTTATTTAATTTAAAGCAAATGGTACAACTGGAACTGATTTATCAACATATCCAATTATTCATTTTTAAGACTCATTCTATCTGAAGGAGGAAGATGCTACTTACGGTGTTGATTTATAGGAAGACTCTGGATACGGCCTCTTGTCATTCACTTTACCATTGGAAGAGTAGGCCATGGGACTGTCCACTCTCTCCACGTAATCAGAAGGGGGAGGAGGCATGTCTTGTGTGCCTGCAGAAACGTTTTTAACCTAAAGAAAAAGCCCCAGGAGACACAGTTATTATTGCCTGCAATTTAAAGGGGAAAGAAATGAAGAAAAATATCACATATAAAATTACCTAGTACTTATGGGGCTCATTAAATACTGTTAACCTGTCTTGTTATTTTTAGTGTTAACAACAAAATCAATATTCTTACCAATACACAAATGATGCCATTGTTAATTTAACAAGTCCAGAGTTACAGAGAAGGAAAAAAAAATCCCAATTACCTGACTCTCATCCTGATGTGACCAGACAGAAAGATTATCCATTGCTCTACCCCATATACAAGGACGAATCTCATTTTATCTAAGCTGGGTCTGGGTTAGGGCAAGAATTTTCATTTCTTGTTTCTTTTCTTTTTTTTAAATATTTTATTTGATAAAGAGCACAGAGAGCACAAGTGGGGGAGTGGCAGAGGGAGAGGGAGAAGCAGACTCCCCACTGAGAAGGGAGGCCAACATAGGGCTCAGTCCCAGGACCCTGGGATCATGACCTGAACTGAAGGCAGATGCTTAACCCAACTAAGCTACCCAGGTGCCCCAAGAATTTTCATCTCTAACAAGTTTTAAGGTAATGCTTATGCTGCTGTCTGGGCACCACACTTAGAAAACAACTAATCTAGGACAAAAGACACTGGTTCTTCTTCATCCACACTAAATATGGACTGTTGAAATCACAGAAGAAATAAAGAAGCTCAAACTAACTTCTGCTACAGTTCTTTGATAAGAGGTTTGTTTATTCTCCTTTAACATACAGTCTCAGTGGCTCTGTTCTTAATATATGAACTTATTATCAGGAAAAACCAAATAATCTGATTAAAAGAGGGCAGAGGACCCAATAGACATTTTTCCAAAGAAGATGAACAGATGGCCAACAGACACATGAAATCATAAAAAACTGATGGAAAAAAATGAAGATGACAGACACAAATGGAAAGATATTTCATGCTCATGGGCTGGAAGAACCAATATTGTTAATATGTCCATACTACCCAAAGCCATCTATAGATGTAATGCAATCCCTATCAAAATACCAACAGCATTGTTCACAGAACTACAATAACACTGAAATTTGTGTGAAGGCACAAGGACTCCAAATAGCCAAAGCAATCTTGAAAAAGAAGAACAAAACTGGAGGTATCACAACACCAGAATGCAAGATATACTAAAAAGCTGAAGTATTCAAAACAGTATGGTACTGGCACAAAAATTAGACACATAGATCAATGGAACAGAATAGAGTGCAGAAATAAACCCACACGTATATGGTCAATCTACGACAAAGGAGGCAAGAATATACAACCAGGAAAAGGCAATCTCTTCCCCAAAAGGGCTGGACAACTGGACAGTGATATGCCGAAGACTGAAACTGGACCACTTTCTACACCACATACAAAAATAAACTCAAAACGGCCTAAAGATCTGTTAGGCCTGAAACCATACAACTCTTAGAAGAAAACATAGGCAGTAATCTTTTTGGTATCAGTGATAGAAATGTTTTTCTAGGTGTGTCTCCTGAGACAAGGCAAACAAAAGCGAAAATAAACTACCAGGACTACCCCAAAATAAAACTTTTGCACAGCAAAGAAAACAATCAACAAAACAAACATGCAACACACTGAATGAGACAAGATGTCTGCAAATGATACATCCAATAAGGGATCAACATCCAATATACATGAGCTCAGCATCCAGAAAAAATAATCTGATTAAAAATGGGCAGAGGACCTGACAGACATTTCTCCCGAAATGACAAACAAATGGCCAACAGACACATGAAAAGATGCTCAACATCACCAATCATCAGGGAAACGCAAATCAAAACCACTATGAGATATCATCTTACACCTGCCAGAAAGGCGAAAATCAAAAAGAAATAATGAAAAGACAAAATAGGGCGCCTGGGTGGCTCAGCGGGTTAAAGCCTCTGCTTTCGGCTCAGGTCATGATCTCAGCATCCTGGGATCGAGGCCCGCATAGGGCTCTCTGCTCAGCAGGGAGCCTGCTTCCCCCTCTCCCTGTCTCTCTGCCTGCCTCTCTGCCTACTTGTAATCTCTCTCTCTGTGTCAAATAAATAAATAAAATCTTTAAAAAAAAAGACAAAATAATGATGATAACAACAACAACACAAAAGACAAGACACTGGTAAAGATGTGGAGAAAAAGGAACCCTCAGGCACTGTTGGTGGGAATGCAAACTGGTGCCGCCACTGTGGAAAACAGTATGGAGGCTCCTCAAAAAATTAAAAATAGGCCATAAGATCCAGTCATTCCACTACCGGCTATTTGCCCAAAAGAAAACAAAAACACTAATTCAAAAAGATATATGTATCCCTGTGTTTACTGCAGCGTTATTTACAATAGCCAAGATATGGAAACAACCAAAGTGTCCAAAGATAGATGAATGGGTAAAGGAGGTGTGATACATATGGAATAATTTTACTCAGCCACAAAAAAGAATGAGATCTGACCATCTATCTGCAAGAACATGAATGGACCTAGAAGATATTATGCTAGTCATATAAGTCAAGCTAAGTCAAGTAAGTCAGATAAAGACAAATACCACATGATTTCATTCATATATGGAATTTAAGAAATAAAACAAATGAAAAAAAGGAGACAAAAACCAGATCTTCAATACAAGGAACAAACTTGTGGTTGCTAGAGGGAATGTGGGTAGGGGGTTAGGTAAAATAAAGGGGATTAAGAGGTACAAACTTTGAGTTACAAAACAAGTCACAAAGAGGAAAAGTTCAGCATAGAAAAATACAGCCAATAAGATCGTAATAATGTTGTTTGGTGACAAGTGGTGACTATGAGCAATGAGTAATGTATACAATTGTGGAATCATTATGTCATACACTTGAAACTAATAGCACATCATATGTTAATTTTACTACAACTAAAAAAAAGTAGTGGCGTGGTCAATGGGAAACTACCTACTTCATAAAGTTCTGTTTACAGTCCAATGAGATGAGAAGATACCATATTTAGCACAGTACCTTGATGAGCACAGTAAAAACTCATAAGATGCTGGGTTCTGAAATTAAAGCCAGCAGATCTAAACAAAGAATTTCTATAAGTATCTGAATGTGAAAGCAGATTATTTTGCTATTAAGTCCTTACAATTAGGTTCAGCACCAATGTAGCAACAACACTGCAGGATTTCCCTGCCACACACACACACTTGACGCCTTGTTCTCCATTAAGCATAGCATTACAACATGCCCG
The DNA here is from genome assembly GCA_002007465.1 of Ailurus styani. Lineage (NCBI taxonomy): Eukaryota > Metazoa > Chordata > Mammalia > Carnivora > Ailuridae > Ailurus > Ailurus styani. The sequence goes on from LNAC01000299.1 coordinate 1,904,729, forward strand.
CTCTGTTCCTATCACTGCAATAACACATACCGAGATATTTATTTACCCACCACGTGAAGTACATAAAGTAGTCTTGATTGTTTCACGGTCCCTCAAGCCAGAAAGGAATGGGATCATTTCCTTCTGAAAGTGGAGTTTGGTAGCAACTGGGAAACCAGTGGGTGGGTTGCAAGGGAGCGTGCTTAGATGTCACCATTGTGGGCACACGGATGGGTGGGAACCATGCTTGGCTCTCACTGGATTCTCCAGGACTTGACAACACTGCCAAGCTTCATGGGCAAATGCTCACCCAATTCAAAGGTCTACTCTTATCCTGGACACTTCGTCAGAATTTCAAAAGACTTCCTTTTCTTAAAGACCCATTTAACACTTTTCCAGGTCTTTCTTCTTCACAACTTGAACCGAGGCTCCAAAGCTCTACTGTTCTGGCAAATCCGAAATCAACACCTTACAAAAAAGGCGCCTGGGTGTCCTTACAGACTTCTTACTTCCTGGTTGGGAAAGTCCTTCCCCTGTCTTTGCCAGCTATCCTTAATTGGGCTTCAAGTCTTGGCTCACTACCAAGTAGCGGGGGTGCCAATAACCCCCGGAGGCCTTCCACACCTGTCTCTGCCGAGCGATGAGGCCCCACCTGCGCTCCTCGCTCCCTCAGCACCTGTGCACACAAACCTTCCACCGGGGCATTATGCACGGCCAAACGATCGATCGTTCCCATCCAGAATAATGGCTTCCTTCCGTCGCTCTAACTTCAGGGGGCAGGGGACTATTCTTACAGCCACAACTTTCTGCCTGCTTACAGTGTGCCAAACAATGAAATGACAGGTCATTCAGTAGGCACACCCGTAAAGGTAAATACTATTATTCCCTTTTCAGAAATGAAGCAGCTAGGACTCAGGGACCTAGACACCTTTTCCAACCACCTACACCTAGGAAAAGATTAATGTGGGACTGAACTACATGGCTCCCTCAAAAGCCTCTGCTACAATCCGCCACCCCTCCCTGGGCTGCCTCCTACCTTTCCTTCTGGGTCTCTGGAGCCCAGCACAGTACCAGGCACAAATCAGGAGCCCAGAACTGACTGCAGAAAGGTGACCTCATTTATTACTGCTGTACTTCTTCTATGCTGTGCATATCCAAACATCTTATCAAATGAGCTGCTCTGAGCTGACCTTCAGCTCTTAGAGTCAACAGAACCGGACTGGCTTGACCTCTCACTTCACCCTCCAGCACAGGGCTGGTTTTTTAAACATTTTTTATGCATATGCACAGAAAATCCCAAAGCAGTGCTTTGCTTTGGCAGAACGTATACTAAAGTTAGAACAATGTAGGGAAGATTAATTATTAACGTGGCCCTGGTGCAAGGATGATATGCAAATTTATGATGCACTGCAGATTAAAAAAAAATCCCCAGCCAGACTCAAAGATGAATAAGAACCAGACTTGTTCTGAAAAGGAGCTTAACAATCTTGAGGCAGAGGCAAAATATGTTTGTAAACAAGGAGTAAGGCATTTTTTTTCCTTCCTATGCTTCACTTTTCCCGAAAGAAGCTGAATTATTCTTTTTCTCATAGTACCAATGCAAAGTGAGTATAAATCTGCTGCTTTCAAAGAACAGCAGCCCCAGTGGGCGTACACAAGGAGTCCTCAGCCCGTGTTTCCTGGTGTGAGCAAAGCCATTTCTTTTTCCTTTTTTTAAGATTTTATTTATTTATTTGACAGAGAGAGACACAGCGAGAGACGGAACACAAGCAGGGGGAGTGGAGAGGGAGAAGCAGGCTTCCCGCTGAGCAGGGAGCCCGATGCAGCCTTGATCCCAGGACCCTGGGATCATGACCTGAGCTGAAGGCAGACACCTAAGGACTGAGCCACCAGGAGCCCCACAAATGGATTTCTCAGCATCACTGGTATTACCGACTGGGCCCTCGGTCAGCCCACAAAACTTGATGATGTAGCTCAAATTCTTGACAATAAGCAAATAAAACCCACCATTCTAATAACTGTAGTAAATTTTTAAAGCTTTAGAACCTGAGGAAAATGAGGCTTAATACTCAACAGTAAATGGTGAACAATTTTCCTCAAGTAACCTAAGAAAACCTCTAAGGGATTAGGGTCAAAAGAAAGCAGAGGGAAAACATGAAGTAAAAAAAGATGGGCCTTTTAAGTGTATAAGTATTGAGGGGAAAGAAAAGTTTGAGAGCCGGTCATTGCCACGGTTGCCACTCTGAAGCTTGGTGGAGCCTGGGGGCCAGGCGGGAGGGCTGATCCCATACTGCCACCCCAGGGCCTCTCCGTGGGGAGGAGACCCAAGTGTAGCAGGGGGTGGAAAAGAGGATGCTGCAGGAATCCACACAGTGGGCCCAACTGGCTTCTGTTTGAGGAGGTGCTGGTCCTAGTAGCACCCGATCCCACATCTGGTCTTTGTGAAAGGGAAAAACAAGACAGCAGAAGGAAGGGGACGCCTGGGTGGCTAGCTGGTTAAGCACCTGCCTTTGGCTCAGGTCATGGCCCCAGCGTCCTGGGATGGACCCCCACATGGAGCCCCGTACCAGGCTGAGCAGGGAGCCTGCTTCTCCCTCTGCCTGCTGCTCCGCCTGCTTGTGCACACTCTCTGACAAATAAGTAAATAAAATCTTTAAAAAAAAAAAAAAAAAAAGGAGGAACAGACATGCTAAGAGGCCGAGGAGAAAAAGTACATCTAATCAACTAAAGAATGACTCAGGTTCACTCTTGAGACTAACTTCAAAAAGGACAAGTACTCACACAGACCACGTTTAAAGAATACAAATAACTAATTTATAATATAATTATTAATAACTATATATTAATTTATAACATAATTCCACTAAGATTCATACTCCTGTCTAGAAAGAACTAAAGTGCTTCTGAAATGTCAAAATGAAATACATTCAAATAAAATAATTTCAAACGATTTTCATAAGAGGTAATTACAATAAGGACAAATTTTTATTCAAAATTTAATTATACTTGGGGCACCTGGGTGGCTCAGTCAGTTAAGTGCCTGCCTTGGGCTCAGGTCATGATCCTGGGGTCCCGGGCTAGAGGCCCACGTTGGACTCCATGCTTAGCAGTGAGCCTGCTTCTCCCTCTGCCTCTTTGCCCCTCCCCCTGTCTGTACTCGGTCTCAAATAAATAAATCATTAAAAAAAAGAAGCCCTCCAATTTAATTATACTTCTTAGAAGTGTTGATTATGCACCTGTGAAAAAAAATCTTGGTAACAAATAACATCTAACATTCCTTGGAGAGTTAATAAAAACATCCTAAATCCCTGTGGGGTGCCAAAGGCAAACAAAAGGGGAGTCTTCCGGGCAGCTGTCCCCCCACCCCCAGTGCCTGTTCTCACTGCCCCTCCTCCCCCGGATCCGAGCATTTCCACAATCACGGGTGCCTATGCTCCGGACTTCTGCTCAGCCACCCCACCCTGACTTCTGCGAGTCAGAGATGGCACCAAAAGGTCCAGAAAGGTTCAGGTCACTTTGAAAGAAAACCCTTTCTCCCCCAAAACCAAATGTGGGGAAAACACTGCTCTCCATGCAAATCAAGGTCATCTGGAATTGGCACAACCAAGAAAGAGCAATGACAGCCATCTCCCACTTTTCTCTTGGCCTCCTCTTCATTCCTAGTTCACACGATACAGGCTACATCCACATCCACGTGGTGGGAGCAATGTGACACGAGTCACATTCGCCTGAGAATGAAAGGGAAAGTTCATCTGTTTGAGTATCGGTCATGTGCCTACAAAACCTGACCTTGTCTGTTCCTCACCATTGCCCTGAGAGAGAGGACTATCTCCATTTCCAGATGAGGAAATGGAGCCTTTACGAATAAATTACTCTGCCCAAGGTCACATGGTAGAGGGAGGATTTGAACCCTGGTCCACCTGACTCCAAAGACAAACTCTTTCTGGCACAACTAACCGCCACCTCGGTCACTTAAATATGGCTTGAGGCACTCCTGTTGTCTAGGTGCTGACTGCTCCGTGCAACAACAGGAACCATTCTCATCGCCTTACCTCCTCACCACACCCAAACCGGATATGACGTGAATCCATTTTGAAGAGTTTTACTTGCCTATGGGTCAAATGTTGTTAGAGCCACTTTTGACACAAAATTACTATGGATTAAACAGACTTGAAAATTAAAATGAATACGTGCTTCGTCACCAGGGGCCTCTGTTGAGATCAGAGTGTAGGAACACCACCCTCAAAAGGGAAACAGAAAGGCTTTTCCTGCTTCGTAAGTTAAGTTGAGAAACACAGCAGACATCAGAGGGAAGAGCACCATAATCTCAAAGTACCATCTCCAGTGTTTACCACCTGAGGTCCACCTTCTCTGGCACTACAGTAAGTAGCCCGACTCGTTTTTCCTGTTTTCGGTTGTTTTACACTCATAGATGCTCCCTGAAGGAGAGCCTCAAAATTGCCTCGGGAAAGTACCCTCGGATGTTCCTGCACCCTCAGTTGGTTGAACACAGATGCTCTCCAATGAAGTAATCCCACAAATGGAAGAGATGGTGGACCAGGCTTGAGCAAATCTGATTAATTTATCTTAATCAGATGCCACTGCAGATTTAGCTAACACAAGGTCCCCTGCCCAAACGGAAGTTGCCCACAAGGAAGTGTTAACGTACACCAGCAAAGGTGAATTCTGCTGCTCCCTAAGTTCCAATGAGTTGTTCAAACTTGGGGAGGGGGAGTAGCATAGAAAGCTCACACTCAGTCTGTGATTTCATTCAAGGTCCCCTCGTCCTAGAAATGGAAATCCTGGTGTAGACTCACCACAAGAGTCTGCACACCCCAACAGGTGTGCCATAAGGCACAGAACACCTCAGTCCTCAGAGCCAGAGCCCGTGGTCTGTCACCATGTGGGGATCCACAACCACTTTAAGTTTACTGCTCTGTACAACGATACCATTTTCTAAGTATTCCATGGCGTGGAAAAGGCCTCGTCTTCTTTCAAAAGCTCTCTGGGGTTGCAGTGTTACAGCTGCAGCTTCGTTCTACACAACAGCGGTTCTCAAAGCGTGGTCCCGGGCGCCTGGGTGGCTCAGTGGGTTAAAGCCTCTGCTTTCAGCTCAGGTCATGATCTCAGCGTCCTGGGATCGAGGCCCGCATCGGGCTCTCTGCTCAGCAGGGAGCCCGCTTCCTCCTCTCCCTGCCTCTCTGCCTACTTGTAATCTCTCTCTGTGTTAAATAAATAAATAAAAAATCTTTAAAAAAAAAAAAAAAAAGCGTGGTCCCCACTCCTGTAACATCAACGGTACCTGAGAACTTGCTAGAACTGCACATTCTCATGCGCCATTCCTGAGGATGAGAGACCACAGGGGTGGACCAGCAATCTGTTTTAACTCGACCTCCACGTGATCCTGATGCTTGCTATGGTTTGAAAACCCCTGAGGGACCACACACTTGTCCTACACGCCACAGACAATGGTCCCACATGACAACTACAGTTAACATTCATTGCAGTGCTGGGAACGTAGGAATCTCTGCTTTCAGAGAGCCAGAGATACCCACTAGCTGGAGCGCTTTCTAACTCCTGCCTCACCATTCATCTCAACTCCCTAAACTGGCTCTCCACCACACCCTGGCCTCCACACAGTTGGGTGCTAAGTCTGTGGATGAATAGGGTGCTCCTACTTTTGTTCCAGTTTGTCCCCTCTGAGGCCACAGATAACAGCAAAATCTTTCCTGGGGTAAGAACCTAGGATGCCGATACTCAGCAGCCCATTCTGGCCCCAGATGAAAATTAAAAAGCTGGTCCAGTTTCTGCAGATGTCTAATGCTGATTACCAGCGGCCCCCCTGTCCCTGTCACCTACCCGCCCCCGCCACTGCCGTGTGCAGGGACAGAACAGGCAGAGCCTGCCTACAACCTTCAAGATAGCATTTGGTATTTTATCTCTCATGGCAAGCTTACAAATCAGGGGTAGATTAACTTAAAATGAACCAACATTAAATGAATTTATATTTTGGGTACTCTTACCCAAACTTCCTTATTCAAGCTCATCATTGAAAACACAGACAATTACCACTCTAGCTAAAATTTACTGTGTGTTAATAAATTATGTGCTGGTCCTGACCTAAGCCCTCTAATCATTACAGCATCAGCTTATCTGTAGATAAAACCTTTATTGTCATTGACATACAAAGAATTTATCAAACGAAAAGACAAAGATACCTGGGGCAAGGTGATTACCTTCATCAGAGTCCAAGAAGGCCAAAAGTCACCCAATGCTGATCACAAACAGGGTACAAGAGCCACATCAGGGACCCCGTCTGTTTCTCTCCCTTCCTCTACATCCAGCCAGATCATCCTCACTAGTTCCTATCCTGACAGCTAAATGCTGGAAACAAGGCTACGTAAATGTTGTATCACCATGTCAAAGCCTTACAAACTTCTAGAAATGAGACTAGGTAGATAACAAAATTAGTCTTTTGGGCGCCTGGGTGGCTCAGTGGGTTAAAGCCTCTGCCTTCGGCTCAGGTCATGATCTCAGGGTCCTGGGATCGAGGCCCGCATCGGGCTCTCTGCTCAGCAGGGAGCCTGCTTCCTCCTCTCTCTCTCTGCCTGCCTCTCTGCCTACTTGTGATCTCTCTCTCTCTCTCTCTCTGTGTCAAATAAATAAATAAATAAAATCTTTAAAAAAACACAAAAAAACCAAAATTAGTCTTTAAAGTATTTCTTACTTACAAACAGGATCTAATTTAAAAAATTTCATTTACTACTTGGTAACAATGGAGAAATGAGTTGATGGCACATTCTCTTCACTTAGTCTAGTCTTGCTTCTGATAAAAATCAAGTACCATAACCAGAAAGAGTGTGAATTAGGAGACTTGCAGAAAATACTAGCTGAGAAGTGATAATGCTGGTCTGTAGTAGACAGGCATTTCACACGTATATAAATCTCACTTTAATCTGTTAGTTTTATTATCTAAGTACTGTTTTCCCCAATTCTACTGGCAAAGAAAATGGAGGCTCGGAGGTTTTCAGAGGAAGAACAGACCAAAATCTATACGTTTAAGGCAAATACAACACCTGTCCTACTGGTTATGAGGACGGGTCTGAGACAAGCTGCCAAGGCCCTCTGCAAACCTCAGTTTCTCCTTCTACAAGAAGGGTGCCCATCCTGTCAGGACTGCAGTTAGGATAATAATAATGTATAAAGTATATAAAGTGGCTAGCCAAAAATGAATACTTAGGAAGTGCTGGTTCCTTTCTTTCACTGTGATTTTTTTCCTTTGGCTTTGTTGCCAAAATTCAGATGTGAAGCTCAAACCTGAGTCATCTTGATATACTACACTGGCCAGAGCACTGAGAAAGCAGTCTCAGGTAGAGCAGCCTACACCCAAGTCATTAGGTCACCGCCAAGCCGCCATCTTGGTAGTGTGGTAGTATGGTAATGTGACTCCACCCTAAGGTACCAGACCTCTCTCAGATTGTTTCACTTTACAAGAGCCAAATCAAAATTTACTCACAGGAGCATGCTGAACTTTCAGTTACTATTGCGCCCCGAACACTGTTGGTAGCAATAAAAACTAACCTCCAGAGCACAAGTCTTACAATCAACACTTTGGTATTTACCATAGGCGTGTGCTTTTCCAAAGTCAGGCCCCACTGATAAGTATTAACTCGAGTGAAAATGAGTATGTATGTCTTGATATTTATGTTTATGACGTTCTAAAAGTACAGGTGGGGGGAAGAGAGATTCGAACATAAAGATCAACATGAAATACTCGTCTGCATGGGCTACTGAATATGAGTCCTTCCCACCTCAGCTCCGGCATCCCCCACTTACATTCTCCATGTTCTGGCAAGACATGGCTCCTTATACCAAGGTCCCCTGCCCTGGTAAGAAGCCCAACTCAAGCAGGGGCCGGAAGGGATCTGAGCAGCATGACATCCTCCTGGGAGAAGCTGGCAGAGTTCAGAGGGGCAATGAGTAAAGCAGGTATGTTCAAAGCTGCTCAGAAACCCATCCTAAGGGCGCCTGGGTGGCTCAGTGGGTTAAAGCCTCTGCCTTCGGCTCAGGTCATGATCTCAGGGTCCTGGGATCGAGGCCCGCATCGGGCTCTCTGCTCAGCGGGGAGCCTGCTTCCTCCTCTCCCTGTCTCTCTGCCTGCCTCTCTGCCTACTTGTGATCTCTCTCTGTCAAATAAATAAATAAAATCTTAAAAAAAAAAAAAGAAAGAAACCCATCCTAAGCTATTCAAAAGGCACTCTGAATCTAACTAAACCTGGCCAGATGGCCAGAGTCATCAATAATCAGAGGGCAATTTGACACATCCTCAACAAATACCTATGTATTTATGATGTATCCTAAACAGACTGGAAGTAAATTCCAGTTTGAAAATACAATGGGGACTATGTCAGATTAATCGAGTTTTCAGGATACAATGATCAGAATTCTTGACTCTGGCTGGGGTCCTGGTTTAAAGATACCAACTGTAAATAACATTTTGGAGCAGTGGGGAAAATTTGAGATGGACAGTGTATATGATAAGATGAAAATGTGATTTGGTGGAAGGGCAGAGATAATTAACCAAGAAAAGTTCTTGTGTGCATAATAAACTTAGTACATTTACTATAAAAAAAGAAAAAAGAGAAAAGAATCAGAGGGCAGGGGCGCCTGGGTGGCTCAGTGGGTTAAAGCCTCTGCCTTTGGCTCAGGTCATGACCTCAGGGTCCTGGGATCGAGGCCCGCATCGGGCTCTCTGCTCAGCAGGGAGCCTGCTTCCTCCTCTCTCTCTGCCTGCCTCTCTGCCTACTTGTAATCTCTCTCTCTCTGTCAAATAAATAAATAAAATCTTAAAAAAAAAAGAATCAGAGGGCAATTACAATTAATTCATGTACTACCTATCGTCTACAGAACACTGTTTCTCTAGAAACCACCTCCCTATTCCACACAGTAACTATGGGAAGGGCCAACTGCCGTGCTAGCTATGTGACGAGGGTCCTCTCATGAGCACCACGGGTTAGTGTACAGATGATCCCCTGACCCCAGCCTCATCAGGGCCCCTTCTCCAGGCCAGTCCTAGATGAAGCACTAACATGAAAAATTCAAGAGCTCCAAGTGGCTGCTTTCTGCCCCTCTTCTCTGATAGAAAAATGAAGCCTATCCAGATAGAATGAAAACAAGGGAAAAAAACATAATGGTGTTTAAATCCCTGATTTTGACTGTTCCTGCTATCCAGCCATATCCTTGTCCTCTGTAGCTAAGTTGTTTAAGTTCTAAGTTATCATGAGTCAACACCTAAAATCTTGCAAATAAATTCCTCTTTTTACCTATACTAAGTTCTATTATCTGTAACTAGGAAATTGCTAATTCATTCAACATCAAAATTCTTTCTTTTCTGTACATTCAATTGTTTTCTTTTTTTTTAAGATTTTATTCATTTATTTGACACAGAGAGATCAGATCACAAGTAGGCTGAGAGACAGGCAGAGAGAGAGAGAGGAGGAAGCAGGCTCCCTGCTGAGCAGAGAGCCCGATGCGGGCCTCGATCCCAGGACCCTGAGATCATGACCTGAGCCGAAGGCAGGGGCTTTAACCCACTGAGCCACCCAGGCACCCTCAATTGTTTTCAATATACAACTATACTTATACTGGTCTGCATTTTCTCAGATACATCTCACATCGGTTTTGAGAAGCAGACAAGATAATATGGCCGGATTTTATGGATAAGGAACCCAGGGTCCAGAGGACTTAATTTGTTTGCCAAAGACTGCTGGAATCAGGACTAGAACCCAGAACTTCCAAGTCCTGTGTTGCTGTCCCTATACCAGGCATCCATCTCCAAACCAGAATTCCTTGACATACATATTGGTTAAAAAACAACAGAAACAATCTACCTAAAGTCACTCCAAACCCTGATATTTCAAGTCCCTAGTATGCTGCTGCTGCTTTTGTACAGGTCACATATTTTATTAATTCTTCTGTTTAGAACACATCAAAAGCACATATAGAATCTATGCAACTTAAAAAAAAATGTTTTATCTGAGTGGAGTTGAGCTAATACACGGCTTCTACCAAACAAAAGTAGAAAAGCCACCATCATACATAACACTAGAAGAAAGGGGTGGCATGAACAATCCTATCAGGCTGCTTATCTACAACAAACTACAAATGCAGGAAGGGTCTCCTCTGCACACTCAATGAATACTTTTAAAAATCTATCTTATATACATACTAGCAAGAGTGCAGAAAGATGTGTAGGAATGTTCAGTGCACCGTTATCTCTAACAGCAAACAAGTAGAAGCAATAAAAAATTCCATAAATAGGGGAATGAATCATGGTATCATCATACTATGTAATGCCATACAGCTGCTAAAAGCAACTAGGTAAAGGGTTAGGTACTGACAGACTTAATTATTCTAAGTATTTTACAAAGTTCACTTATTGTAACAAACCCATGTGGTAAGTACAATGAACATCCCCATTGTAGAGATGGGGAAGCTCAAGTAGATATGAAAGCTCTTGCCAGGTCTCACAAGAGCAACTGGCAGGGCTGGATTATGACCCAGGGAATTTGGCCCAAGTCTACACTGTATGGGTAGTCCACACTACCCACTCTGCTATACTGTACTGATTTTGTGTCTGTGCTATACACATGGATGGAGTCTAAGCTGGGGAACTGGGGAAGGAGAAACATCCACACTACAATAAGTACCTAATTTATTTATGTAAAACTGGAGTGAGCAAAGGAGTGTCTTAGAATGCATGAAATCAGGGGTGTCTGGGTGGCTCAGTCAGTAAAAACTCCAACTCTTGATTTCAGCTCAGATCACAATCTCAGGGTTGTACGATTGAGCCTGCTTACGATTCTCTCTCTCCCTCTCCCCTTTTACCACTCCCCACTCCCGCTCTCTCTCTCCTTCTCCAAAAAAAAAAAAAAAAAGCTATGAAATCAATAATTAAGAAAAGGAAAAGGTGGGGCACCTGGGTGGCTCAGTGGGTTAAAGCCTCTGCCTTCAGCTCAGGTCATGATCTCAGGGTCCTGGGATCAAGTCCCACATCAGGCTCCCTGCTCAGCCAGGAGCCTGCTTTCTCCTCTCTCTGCCTGCCTCTCAGCCTCCTTGTGATCTCTCTCTCTCTCTCTCTCTCTCTCTCTCTCTCTGTCAAATAAATAAATAAATAAAAGGAAAGGAAAAGGATTAGGAAGACGTTGACTTTTTTTTTAAAGATTTATTTATTTATTTGACACAGAGAGAGAGAGATCACAAGTAGGCAGAGAGGCAGGCAGAGAAAGCAGTTTCCCTGCTGAGCAGAGAGCCCGATGCGGGCCTCGATCCCAGGACCCTGAGATCGTGACCTGAGCCAAAAGCAGAGGCTTTAACCCACTGAGCCACCCAGGCGCCCGACGTTGACCGTTTCGATATGAACAATTCAAAAGTCATTTGAGAAAATTCTTCAGAGAACATTAAAAAATATAAGAATAAAATTTATCTGAATTTCCATAAAAAAAAAAAGGATTGGGGCACTTAGGCGGCTCAATTGGTTAAGCTTACGACTCTTGATTTCAGTTCAAGTCTTGATCTCAGGGCAATGAGTTCAAGCCCTGTGTTGGGCTCCACATGGACCCTACTTTAAAAAAAAAAAATAGAAAAAGGATATAAAACTGTTAGAAGTCATTAAGCAGGCCCAATGGAAATGGAAAGAGAGGAGGGAACTTTCACTTTCTTTTTTTCCCCCCATATTTGTGTTTTGTTACAATAAATTTGTATTATTTTCATATTAAGACCTTCTTGCAAACCACCACAAACAAAAAGCCATTATTTTAAAAAGTTAAAAATTGAAAAAAAATGTAATATTCAACAATAGGGACTGACCAAATACATCTATGCCATGAAATGTTACTAGAAAAGGTGTGTGGAAACAGAGTTTCAAACATCACTGCTGGTGGTAGAAATTGGTACAGCTACTTTAAAAGGTAATTTCAATTTCTCAATATTTATCAAAATTTTATATATATCCTCTGACTCAGTAATACTACTCTGAAAAATCGATCCTAGAGAAGTATGTAACCAGGCAGATACACAAAGTACACAAAGTTCTTAAAATCCTATCACTGATTGTAATATTAAACAGCAAATGTACGGGGTGCCTGGGTGGCTCAACCAGTTAAATGTCTGCCTTCAGCATGGGTCATGATCTGGGGTCCCGGCATTGAGCCCCACATTGGGCTCCTTGCTCAACGGGGAGCCTGCCTGCTTCTCCCTCTCCCTCTGCTGCCATTCCCCCTGCTTGTGCTCTCTCTCACTGTCAAATAAATAAATAATATCTTAAAACAAGTAAATAAAGAGCAAATGTAACCACCAATGAGACTGGTTACATAAAACATGGTATTTTCATACCAGGATGAGGCTATGCAGTGGTAAGGAAGTTCATCACAATTGGCTGTGTAAAGCTAAACGGGCAAGATACAGGCAGAATGGTGTGATCAGTACACTTTTGTGTAATTAAGCAGGGAGTCTCTTTTTCTTTGATTTTATTTTCACAAACTAAAGCAATGAAAGGGGGCACCTGGGTGGCTCAGTCGGTTGAGTGGCAGACCCTTAGTTTTGGTTTGGGTCACATGGTCTCAGGGTCCTAGGGTTGGGCTCACAAATCAGGATTCCCCACTCAGTGGGGAGTGTGTCTGTCGCCCTCTGCCCCTCCCCCACTCGTGCTCTTCAAAATAATTAAATAAGTCTTAAAAAAAAACCCACAATGAAAGGAATCATAAAAAACTAAGAGTACTTGGGTGCCTGGGTGGCTCACTGGGTTAAAGCCGCTGCCTTCGGCTCAGGTCATGATCCCAGGGTCCTGGGATCGAGGCCCACGTCCGGCTCTCTGCTCAGCAGGGAGCCTGCTTCCTCCTCTCTCCTCTCTCTCTGCCTGCCTCTCTGCCTACTTGTAATCTCTCTCTCTGTGTCAAATGAATAAATAAAATCTTTAAAAAAAAACAAAAACAAAAAACTAAGAGTACCTACACAAGTGGGAAAGAGTAGAAAAAGAACCTAGAAACGAGCAAATGGGAATGAATACAAGGATGGAAAGGAGAGATTTCCCCTAAAACCTGCTTTTTATTTTTCATTATTTTTGTTTTTATTTTAATTCATTAGTTAACATACAGTATATTAGTTTCAAGTGTACAATATAGTGATTCAGGACTTCCATACAAGACCCATAAACATAAGTTTTGTAATATAACTTGAAGTCTGGAATTGTGATGCTTCCAGTTTTTTCTTCAAGACTATTTTGGCTACTTGGGGTCTTTTGTGGTTCCATACCAATTTTAGGACTGTTTGTTCTACTTCTGCGAAAAGTGCTGTTGGTATTTTGATAAGGATTGCATTAAATGTACAGACTGTGCAGTATGGGCATTTTAACAATATTTGTTCTTCCAATCCACAGGCATGGATGTCCTTCCCTTTGTGTCAACTTTAATTTCTTTCACCAGTGTTTTCTATTTCAGAGTACAGTCTTTCACCTCTTTGAGAAAACCTGGTTTTTTGTTTTTCTGTTTTTAATTATAATTTTGACCACAGGTTTGTTTGTTTTGTTTTTCAAAGATTTTATGTATTTATTTGAAAGAGAGAGAATGAGAGAGAGAGCAGGAGAGGGGGAGGGTCAGAGGGAGAAGCAGACTCCCCGCCAAACAGGGAGCCTGCTGCAGGACTCGATCCAAGGACTCCAGGATCATGACCTGAGCCAAAGGCAGTTGCCCAACCAACTGAGCCGCCCAGGCGCCCCTTTTGTTTTGTTTTTTAAGTAGGCTCCACGCTGGGCTCACAGTCCTGAGACCAACACATAAACCAAGATTGAGTTGGCCACTTAACAGACTGAGACACCCAGGTGGCCCAACAATAGGCTTTTTAAAAGGGGATAATTAGGGAAGTTTCTACTTTGCCAAAAAGTACAAAAATTAAAATAGTATATGACAACTGCAACACCATAGGTGAATCTCACAGACACTGTGTTAAATGGACACAAAAACACACATTATATTCTTTCATTCATATGAAGTTTAAGAATAAGTGACAGGGGCAACTGGGTGGCTCAGTGGGTTAAAGCCTCTGCCTTCGGCTCAGGTCATGATCTCAGGGTCCTGGGATCGAGCCCCACATCGGGCTCCCTGTTCAGTGGGGATCCTGCTTCCTCCTCTCTCTCTGCCTGCTTCTCTGCCTACTTGTGATCTATCTCTGTCAAATAAATAAATAAAATCTTAAAAAAAAAAAAAAAGAGGGCGCCTGGGTGGCTCAGTGGGTTAAAGCCTCTGCTTTCGGCTCAGGTCATGATCTCAGCGTCCTGGGATCGAGGCCCGCATCGGGCTCTCTGCTCAGCAGGGAGCCTGCTTCCTCCTCTCCCTGTCTCTCTGCCTGCCTCTCTGCCTACTTGTAATCTCTCTCTCTGTGTCAAATAAATAAATAAAATCTTTAAAAAAAAAAAAAAAAAGAACAACTGACAGAAAAACCAAGTGACAGAAATGAGATCTGCCATCTACCCTCCTCTAGGGGATACTGAGAAAGGGCTTGAGGAAACCGCGGACACTGGAATGAACTACATCCTGATCTGGGTGAGTTACGTATATGTGTAAAAACTCACCTAGCTAAGCAACTGGTGTACCTACTCCTACTGTACTTTACTCTGTTTATACAGACATACATTGTACTTCAGTAAAAAGTATCAAAAAATGTTTAAGGAATATTTAATGATATGATAAAAAGCCTGTAATATAATGTTAAAAAGTAGAATTGCACACTGACAAGGAACATAATCATATTTCTTCTGATTTAGAATAAGAAGGGGAGGGAAGGATTAAAGAAAATATGTCAGAAATTCAACAAACCAACATATAGTAGTACATCATTAGTTTTTTATGTAGTGTTCAATGATTCTTTAGTTGCACATAACACCCAGTGCTAATCATACCATGTGCCCTCCTTAATGCCCATCACTCATTTACTATATATACATCTCTTTCTAAAGATTTTATTTATCTGAGAGAAAGAGAGTGTGAGAGAGCGCACAAGTCAGTGGGGTGGGGTAAGAGGGAGAAGCGGGCTCTCTGCTGAGCAGGGAGCCCAATGTCAGGACCCCAGGATCACGACCTGAGCCGAAAGCAGATGCTTAACCAACTGAACCACCTAGGCATCCCAATATGTACATTTTTTAATTCAGAAGAAGTACCAACTAGCTCTGGAGTTTGAGGACATAACAGAAAAAAACAAGTATCTGCAAATTTATTAAAAGAATCTTCAAACATCTAACATATATATAATATTTATATTTTATATTGTACTTTAAAATACAAAGTATGCAGAGAGGGGAAGGGGGAAAAAAAACCACAACTCTGAGACTCCCTGGGAAGGCAAAGAAACCATTGTGCTGGAGATTCCGAGACAGGAAATTACAGAGTTGTACATTTTCCCACACATAATACCTAAAGGCAAAAACCCGCTAAAAATCTTAAGACACAACTTTTGAGGTGCCTTTGCTCTGGCAGTTCTGATCCTAAAGACTTTAAAAATTCAGGAAAAGCAGTAAGAGCTAATAAAATAATGACTGTCTAGACCTACCCTAATACATAGGGAAGAAGGAAACTAATTTTCAGTAGCTAATTAATTTCCTTTAATAAGGTTTTCTCCCCGCCCCCAACAAAAAAACCTGCTATTCGCTATATGGGGAGTATCTAATCTCAATTCCCTACAATTAAATTCAAATTTTATATTTTTTTATTTAATATTTTGAGAGAAAGAGAGGGTGAGGGAAGGGCAGAGGGAGAGAGAGAATCTTAAGCAGACTCCACGCTCGGTACAGAGCCCCCATGTGAGGGACAATCTCACAACCCTGAGATCATGACCTAAGCTAAAAAAAAAAAAAATCAAGAGTCAGAAGCCTAGCCAGCCCAGGAGCCCCTAGAAGTCAAATTTTAATCTTCACTTAGTACAAGTAACCAATGCTAGGTTTTCTTTCCACTATTTTAAGTGGTATTAATTTCTAAACACCAAAAAGGAAGAAAAATCACGAATCCACCGTCGGGCACTTCCTATGCAGCATCAAACATTTTCACCTGGCAGCTATCGTTAGGAGTTAGTTGGACAGTGAGGCGGTCAGAGTCCCCAGCAAGAAGATACAGAGTCAGGACGGCTAAGATCAAACAGCACTGACATCCTGGTTCTGCAGCTTAGACAGGACCGCACAGACATCCTGTTGTGCAGCCTTTGCAGAAGTGATTTCTTCAAAACGACCCCAAATAAGACAATTAACCACAAAGCATTGGTCAATATCACGGGCAAGGGGGAGTTAAGACATAAGCCTCCTGAAGTCAGTAAGAGAAAGACCAGCAGCACGAAACATTAACCGAACAGGTAGACAAATATGTGACCAAAGCCCTGACTGGAACGACTCAGCACACCCTGACTGCTTAAGATAGTTCCACAAAAGAGGTCATAAAAACCGCTTCACTTAGGAGCGCCAGGGGCAACCCACTTGGGCCCCCGTCCCGCTCTGGGAGCTTATACTCTTGTTCAATAAACTTTGCTCTGCTGCCCACCACTATTCGTCTGGTCTACGTCTTCATTCTTGGAAGCAGCGTGACCAAGAACCACGGGCATTAAGGGGACACAAATCCTGTCACACCACGTTATCAGAGGGACAAAGCTGTTGAGCAGAATGGAACAAAAGAGGCACTCCAGGTAAAGATGGCGGAGCGCGGTTACAGTTTTTTGCTGACTATAGTCAGCCCGTCTGGTAAACTTGTCCAGATTGAATATGCTTTGGCTGCTGTAGCTGGAGGAGCCCCTTCAGTAGGAATTAAAGCTGCGAATGGTGTTGTATTAGCAACTGAGAAGAAACAGAAATCCATTCTGTATGATGAGCGAAGTGTACACAAAGTGGAACCAATTACCAAGCATATAGGCCTGGTGTAGAGTGGCATGGGCCCAGATTACAGAGTGCTTGTGCACACAGCTCAAAAACTAACTCTGCAATACTATCTCGTTTACCAAGAACCCATTCCCAGAGCTCAGCTGGTACAGAGAGTAGCTTCAACGATGCAGGAATACACTTAGTCAGGTGGTGTTCGTCCATTCGGAGTTTCCCTACTAATTTGTGGTTGGGATGAGGGGCGACCGTATTTATTTTAGTCAGATCCATCTGGAGCTTACTTTGCCTGGAAAGCCACAACAATGGGAAAGAACTATGTGAATGGGAAGACTTTCCTCGAGAAAAGATATAATTAAGACCTGGAACTTGAAGATGCCATTCATACAGCCATATTAACCCTAAAGGAAAGCTGTGAAGGGCAAATGACAGAAGACAACATAGAGGTTGGAATCTGCAATGAAGCCGGATTTGGGAGGCTCACTCCGACTGAAGTTAAGGATTACTTGGCAGCCATAGCATAATAACTGACTGAAAAATCCGGAATTTCAGATAATTCCTCTACTTAAACATGTTTAAAGTATGTTTTGTTTTGCAGACTTTTGCATACTTATTTCTAGATGGATTAATGGACTGATGTTTTTAAAAGGACACTTATAAATCATAATAAAAAATTCAAAAAAAAAAAAGAGTGGAACAAAAGAGCACAGAAAGGAGAGTTGCGGAAGTAAATAGAAGAAACAAGGAAGAGGGACAGAGTTCAACAAAGCAAACGGGCTGGTGAGGGGAGAACGGATGGAAAAGCAAAATACCTGTGGCTAAAATCACCTCCAAATAGCTTATTTCAAATAGCATTTCTTAGGCATTTTAGCTGGGAAAACTAAGGGAAGAAGGAAAGATATGAGAAACCAGCCCGTGGAGCGTGCGACTCTTGATCTGGCATTTGTGGGTTTGAGCTCCACACTGGGTGTAGAGAATACATAAAATCCTTAAAAAAATGAAATGATTAAATAAATAAGTAAATAAAAGTAAAGTGCTTTCTGTTTCATCATCAGTATCACTTCCATAAATTGTTACAGCTATCTTTTGCCCTATTATCAAAAGCACCTAGAACTGATTAAAATCTCAGGACAATAAAATCAGACCAGAGACCAAAGTTCACTGCAACTCTAATATTATCAGCATTAGTCTGTCGAGTTAGGTTGGGTTTTTTGTGTTTTTTTTTTTAGGCTCTTGAAACCTTGAGTAAACAAATCCAACAGCCAGTGAAAACTGACACACCCAGAAACTCTCGGCGAAACGTTTACTTCATAGTTCACAATAGACTGTCCTATTCCATCTACAGGTGGCCTTGCCTGGAGCTAAAGGTCGAAAGAAAACACTCCCCCACACCTTCACACTTCGTGGGGGAAAAGGAGGAGGAAAAAGAAACCACGCAGGCCTCAAGGCAAGGTCAGGAACATCGGGACTCTCAGTGGCGTATACGTACCACACCTTCTGATGTTCCTAAGACTGCTTCCTTTTGGCTCCTTAACTAACTAGAGGAAAATCTCATCTAAAGTTCTAGATTTCTTAAAATTAGACATACACAGGGACCCCTGGGTGGCTCAGTTGGTTGGGCGTCTGCCTTCAGCTCAGGTCATGATCCCGGGGTCCTGGGATGGAGCCCCACATGGGGCTCCCTGCTCAGCGGAGAGTCTGCTTCTCCCTCTGCCTGCCACTCCGCCTGCTTGTGTCTCTCTCTCTCACAAATAAATAAAATCTTAAAAAAAAAAAAAAATCAGACATACAGAATGCCAGAGCTAACAGAGCCTTCAAGATGAGCAACGTCGTTATCCCTGACCTGACCAGCCGTCCCCAGCCTTAGTGCTCTTTCCTCCCCTCCCAGTGGCCAGAACAAACCTCCCCTGGAGCCCACATCCAGGTTTCTCAACTAACCCTCATGGCAAGAAGTCAGTCTGCTCAAAGAAACCTATGATGGCAGTTTCTGAGGATGCCTCTAACCACTTTCTGACAGGGTTTCTGAGAAATAAAGTCTCACTCCAGACATCTCTGAGGACATGTTAGGTATCAGTAATACATATTTCCGAGACAGGAACTTGTTAAGCTTTCAGTAAATCACATCTACACATACTGGTAGAAATAACTGTACGGTATATATAAAAAAGGGAATTGCTCTAATCTCTCTCCACCTCATTGACATATTTCCTAAGTATCCATGCAGAACTAGTCACTGTAATTTGCTAGGCTGTTATCCATGTAAACACTTTATATGTAACACCTGCTACCATCCAAAAACACCCCTCTTAACCCAAGATAGCAAGCACCCTAATTAACAGTGTTCCCCTCCAAAACGATAACCAGGAAAATAAAGGGGGGGGAATGGTTCTGTTTTGCAAAGACCAAGTTCTTCTGCACGATTCCTTTAGAAGCCATTTCTTTTCAGTGCCAGGATATACTTCTTTTTTTTTTTTTTTTTTAAGATTTTATTTATTCATTTCACACAGAGAGAGAGATCACAAGTAGGCAGAGAGGCAGGCAGAGAGAGAGGAGACAGGAGGAAGCAGGCTCCCCGCTGAGCAGAGAGCCCGACGCGGGCCTCGATCCCAGGACCCTGGGATCATGACCTGAGCCGAAGGCAGCGGCTTTAACCCACTGAGCCACCCAGGCGCCCCAGGATATACTTCTTAAAAATGGAAATCTGAGGGGTGCCTGGGTGGCTCAGCTGGCTAAACGTCTGACCCCCCCCTTTTTTTTTTTAAGATTTTACTTATTTGAGAGACAGAGAGAGAAAGCACAAGTGAGGGGAGGAGCAGAGGGAGAGAGGGACAAGCGGACTCCACACTGAGCAGGGAGCCTGATGCAGAGCTTGATCCACGACCCTGACATGACCTGAGCGAAAAACAAGAGTCAGGCACTTAACCGACTGAGCCACCCAGGCGCCCCAGCATCCGACTCTTGATTTGACTCAGGTCATGATCTCAGGGTCATGAGATCAAGCCCCATGTCAGACTCGGTACACAGTCTGCTTGAGGTTTTTCCTCTCCCTTTGCCCCTCCCCACTAAATAAATAAATAAATAAATAAAATCTAAAAAAAATCTGGTTTTCATTTTGCAGCAAAACAATTTCCACTTAACATAGCAGTGTTTTTTTTTTAATCATAGCACCTTCTTAAATTCTGAGTAAAACATGAGAGCACAACTTTTGCAACATATACAAACAGTAATTCTAAGAACACAGTTTCACAAAGCACTAAAGGTCAGGCTGAGAGACAGAAGCCTGGTGTTTTAATAAAATACCAGACATTTGCTATTTTTTTTTTTTAACACGTACCCACTCTTCGACATTGGGGGGTTGTTCATCATAAATATGTTCCTTGTCCCACAAAATATTCGACTTGTCATACCGGTCCATCTTTCTTCGGGTTTTCACAGCAAAGAAAATTATTAAAGCAAAAGCCACAATAACCATGAACCCCAGTACAATGGCAATTGCCTAAAAAGAGATTAAAAATATTGAAAGAGTTAGATTTTGTTTACTTTATCCTAATCCAGTAAAAACCTAAGGCCCTACACTGCATATCTGCGGTTTAAGGGATATAAAC
The DNA here is from genome assembly GCA_002007465.1 of Ailurus styani. Classification (NCBI taxonomy): domain Eukaryota; kingdom Metazoa; phylum Chordata; class Mammalia; order Carnivora; family Ailuridae; genus Ailurus; species Ailurus styani. The sequence continues at coordinate 1,925,219 of LNAC01000299.1, forward strand.
TGACACAGTTACGTTTCAGAAATATGAAATGTAACCCAGGCCAGGTGGGGTGAGGCTAAGAACACACACAACTTGATTCAATACCCAGAAAAGGCTTCAAATTAGGTACTATCATCATTCCATTTTAAATGACAGAACTCTAGTTTCCAAGCTTCAGTACCAAGTGGCCTTAATTTTATTAACAGATGAAATGGCCAGTAAATTAACTCAAACATCAGTCTCCTTCTAAAGGGCTTGAAAAATGTGACTCTGAGAAATAGCTTTAAATACATAAGCATGTTTATAATCTTGTTTATAACACATACTGGGCCAGTGTTTTTACATTGAATGTAAATTCCAGTCTATAGAGGATCTACCTTGCCATAAATTATGCAGACGTGATCTAACCAAGCTATAAATTAGAGAAAATGGACAAGTGATTCATGTAGTCTGGCAGGTGGTTTCTGTTGGAGGACTATTTTGTGTACTTGCAAGAAAGGGCCCTGTGACCAGGAGAAGGCAGACGCTTAACGACTGAGCCATCCAGGCGCCCCAAGAACAACGTTTTTAAATTCTTTCAACATTGTGAGCATTGTCTGGGAAATTAACCTGAATGGAATAATACTACATAATATTCCAATAGAAATTTAGCTCACTATTAAATTGGCCAGTATGAAATTGTCATTTTGTACTTAAAAATGTAGATAAAACTTACAAATTCACATAGTTCAACTTAATAGATCTGATTATTTCATCTTCATGAATTTGGCAGTAACTAGAATGTAAGCTTCGCAAAGACAGGGATTTCTGGATTTGGTTCACTACTGTTCATATGGTGGGCCCTCAGAAAACGGTGGCTGAATGAATGAATTTGCCAAGGAAGCAAATAAAATATGGCACTCACCTTCCATCCTAACACATGCCTTTGGGTTTAGGTTTAGTGTGGGAATAAGAAAAATAACATTCTATGCATAAGTTGGTCTCTTAAAATGATAAAAAGTTTACTTTAAGAACTTAATTCACCCAAGTTCTCCCTGTGTCTGGTAAGAATGGTAAGTGGTCCACTGGCCTGGAGACACTTGAAACTGAGGGAGGCACCAGGCCCTGGCCTGGATTGTGTTCATCATAACAGGAGGGTCTCTGTGCAGCCCTCTAACAGTGACACCCTTTTTCAGTGAATACAGGTTTTGGATGCTCAGAGGACTAAGAGAGATGGGGTTGTGGTAAGATAGGAGGACCAACCCTCAGCCCTGTTTACCAGAGATACATCTGAATGCCAACAACAAATCTGCTGGAATTCGGAGGGAAAACATTTCCGTCTTCAAGATAATGGCAGTTACTAGAGATGATCTAACCCCAAAAGAGTGACTCATTCAGGTAAAAGAGTGAGAATTCCTGAGTCAGTTTAAGGAGAGGAGAGGAGAGGAGAGGAGGGGAGAGGAGAGGGGAGGGGAGGGGAAGGGAG
>LNAC01000299.1:1926874-1938799 GCA_002007465.1 Ailurus styani
GAGGGGAGGGGAGGGGAGGAGAGAGAAAAGAGGGAAGAGAAGAGAAAAAAAACCAAGGGAAAGATGAGAAATCCAACAGGAGAAAGATCAGCAACTTCACACCTATTAGCATGGATAGAATCAAACAGGCAAAACAACACTGGTGAAGTTGTGTAGAAAACAGAATCCTCACACATTTCTGGTAAATGTAAAGCAGTGCAACTAGTCTGGAGAACAGTCTGACAGTTCCTCAAAAGCTTAAGCACAGAGACACTGTAAGACCCAGCAATTCTATCCCTAGGCATACACTCAACAGAAATTAATACATGGGTTCCTGCAAGAACTTGTACAAAAATGTTCAGAGCATTATTCTTAACAGCCACAGTGGACATAGCCCAATTGTCCATCAGTTGATGAATGGATAAATAAAATATGGTGTAGCCATACAACGGAATATTATTCCACAATAAAAAGGAATTGACGTAACATGCCATAACATGCACGAATCTTGAAAACATCAATGTGAAATGAAAGAAGCCAATCATAAGGGCACCTGGATGGCTTGGTTAGGGGGAGCATGTGACTTTTGATCTTGGGATGGTAAATTCAAGGCCCACAATGGGTGCAGAGATTACTTATATAAAACTTACAAAAGAAGCCAATCATAAAAGACCACATATTGTGTGATTCTGTATATATGAAATACCCAGAATAGGCAAATCTATAGAATAAGATTAGTGGTTGCTTTGGGACACCTGGGTGGCTCAGTGGGTTAATCCTCTGCCTTCAGCTCAGGTCATGATCCCAGGGTCCTGGGATTGAGTCCCGCATCGGCAGGGAGCCTGCTTCTCCCTCTGCCTCTGCCTGCCACTCTGCCTGCTTGTGCTTTCCCTGACATAAATAAATAATATAAAAATAAATATAATAAATAAGTAAATCTTTTAAAAAAAAGAATAATATTAGTAGTCGCCTAGATCTGGGAAGGGTTAGAGAAAGAAGTCACCGCTAATACATATGGGGCTTCTTTTGAGGATAGTGAACATGTTCTAAAACTGATGATGGTGATGGCTGCACAACTCTGAATATACTTGAATTACGGAACCAAATTTCAAGTGGATGAATTATATGGTATGTTAATAATATCTTAATAATGACACCCAGCCCATCTCCGGATTCTGATTTAAATACAAGTGAGGCCTTGTCAGCAATACTTTTTCAAAGTTCCCCAAGTGATTCTATTAAGCATCCCGAGAGCCTCTGCCCAAAGCAAGTACAAAAACCACCCATACCTCTTGGGGATCCACCACACAGTAGTGATACAAGTACTGATCCATGTAGATTCCAGTAGTTGTAGATGCGTAATACTGGTTGCAGATGGCGTATATCTGTGAACTGTATATAGACCCAGAAGCCTGGGCAGTTGGGTTGACTCCTATTATATAGACAATAGTGGCGATAAACATCATGACGCCCAGGATAGCACTCAGTATAATGACGGTCAAGTAGTATCTTCTTGTTCTAGAGATGTCAGATCGTATAACGCTGGTAACAAAAACCACCAATGCGGCAATGAAACAAAAGGCCACCATGGCCAGGAGGAAGCCCTTTGCTGCTCTTGGATCGGTGTAGCCTCCATAGCCGTAACCATAGCCATAACCATAGGCATAGCCGCTTCCGTAGCCACCAAAGCCACTGCTGTAAGGGTAGCCTAGACCACCACCCAGTAAGCCAGTTCCATAGCTTCGATCCCAGGCAAGTGTGGAGGCGACACAGGCAAATATGGCAATGCACATCACAATAATGAGCATAGACAGAATCCGAATGACTCCTGGAGGAGAGGTCCATTTGTAAAAGTGAAGAATTTCATCTTCTGGGTAGAAAGAATACGCCGGCTGAGAGAGCATGGGTCGGACGTGCATGTCTCCACCATAGACATCATTGCTTGGTGCATAATGATTGGGTTTACTGAAATGCACATGAAAATATTTTCAAGTGAATACTGTTTGGAGGGAGCAGAAAGAACACAGAATGTACATGGAATAATTTAAACCATCCACTGGCAAAAAACAACAACAACAACAACAAGGGACGCCTGGGTGGCTCGGTGGGTTAGAGCCTCTGCCTTCCTTCGGCTGAGGGGTCATGATCTCAGCGTCCTGGGATCCTGGGATCGAGCTCTGCATCAGGCTCCCTGCTCAGCGGGGAGCCTGCTTCCTCCTCTCTCTGCCTGCCTCTCTGCCTACTTGTAATAGCTCTCTGTCAAATAAATCTTAAAAAAAAAAAATCAACCTGTTATTACCACCCCACTACAATCGGACACTTTATGTCCCCCAAATTCAGATGGAGACATCATAAGCATGGGGCATGTGCTAAGTACTGAGGATACAACACTCAACACAAGTGTCTCAACCCAGCCCCCTCACCCAGGTTAGTCTCTCTTTTAAGGCAATAAGACATCAAACAAATCACTACATGATCTCTAGTTAGTTATGGTAAGAGCTACAAGATAAATCGAATATTCACTGAGGGCTCATTAGGGTGATGCCTAATAGCTTGCCACCTCTAATGATGTAATCAATATCACAGGAGACAGACACGCTGACATGTGACACGCAGAATCTAAGAAATGTGGATCCGGGCACAGCAAAATTCAATTCCCAAACTGACCTCACCCCCTTTTGTTTTTGCCATTATTTCCTTGGTCCACTTCTCTCTTTCCAAAGCAAGACGTCCTTGCTTTGGAAGCTTGCCGACCACAAGAATTCAAGGAAAAGGAGAAAATGGAAAGAACCCTGACATGCTGGTCTTTGAAAAGGTCACACATGAAAATTCTGTAACTCATTCTACTTGGTTATTTGAGATGTCTCCACCTGGAGCTGTCATGAACGATGTAGCTCTGGGCATCCTGAACTCATGTCCTCACACACACAAGCACTTCTTTTACTAAGGCATATATCCAGGAGAATGTCTGAGTCAATTTTTTTTTTACCTTCCACTCTATGAGACAACATCACGGTGCTTTCCAAAATGATTATATCACCTTTTATTTATTTATTTTTTAAGATTTTATTTATTTGACGGAGAGAGAGAGAGATCACAAATAGGCAGAGAGGCAGGCAAAGAGAGAGAAGGAAGCAGGCTCCCTGCTGAGGAGGGAGCCCAATGCAGGGCTCAATCCCAGGACCCTGAGATCAGGACCTGAACCAAAGGCAGAGGCTTAACCCACTGAGCCACCCAGGCACCCCTTTTAAAATGATTCTATCATTTAAAATCCCATTGACATGGTAACATTCACAGAAGCATTGTTTATGATACCATGAAATTGGAAACAGTCCAGATGTTTACCTAGACAGGAATAACTAACTAACATATCCGCAGGACGGAATGCTACAGAGATGAGCTAACATGGCAGCAGCTAGCCACATGATTTACTGAACACTGGAAACATAGCTAGTCCAAACTGAGATGTGCTATTAAGTATAAAATACTTAGTTATCATAGCATAAAAAAAGAAATGTAGGGGTATCTGGGTGGCTCAGTCAGATAAGCATCAGACTCTTGGTTTCAACTCAGATCATGACCCCAGGGTCATAAGATCAAGCCTCACGTGGGGCTCTGCACTGAGCTGGGAGACTGCTTAAGATTCTCTATCCTCGGGCGCCTGGGTGGCTCAGTGGGTTAAAGCCTCTGCCTTCGGCTCAGGTCATGATCTCAGGGTCCTGGGATCGAGGCCCGCATCGGGCTCTCTGCTCAGCAGGGAGCCTGCTTCCTCCTCTCTCTGCCTGCCTCTCTGCCTACTTAATCTCTCTCTGTCAAATAAATTTTTAAAAAAATCTTTAAAAAAAAAAAAGATTCTCTATCCTCGGGGCGCCTGGCTGGTTCAGTGGGTTAAGCCTCTGCCTTCAGCTCAGGTCATGATCTCAGGGTCCTGGGATCGAGCCCTTCCTCCTCTTTCTCTGCCTGCCTCTCTGCCTACTTGTAATTTCTCTCTGTTAATAAATTTTTAAAAAATCTTAAAAAAAAAAAAAGATTCTCTATCCTCCTTCCTCTGTCCCTCTCCCCACCACTCATATGCTCTCTCTCTGTCTCTCTCTAAAAAAAGAAATTTAACACCACCTAGAGAGATCCCTAATATTAACTATGTATTTTGGGTGACAATGATTTGTCAGTGAAGGTTCATCAATTTTAACACATGTACCACCCTGGTGAGGGATATTGATAATGGGGTAGGCAACACATGTATAAGGAAGGGGGCATATGGGAAATCTTTGTACCTTCCTCTCATAGTTTTGCTGTGAATATAAAACTGCTCTAAAAAAAATAAAGATTAAAAAATAGTAATGTAAATACCTCATGAGTCAGTGTTTATACCACATGTTGAAATGATACTTTAAATATATTAGGTTAAGTGAAATGTTAAATATTATATAAATATTAAAATTATTATTAAAATAAATTTGTTTTTAACTGGTTAGAAGAAAACAAAATTACCCATACAGTTCACATTTTTTTTCATTTTTATTTATTTCTTTTAGAGAGAGACAGAGAGCACAGCGGCAGGGGTGCAGAGGGAGAGGGAGAAGCAGACTTCCTGCTGAGCAGGGAGCCCAATGCGGGGCTCGATTCCAGGACCCCAAGATCATGGGGGGTGAGAAGTGAGTGCTCATCAGCAGCGGTTTCTTTGGGGAGGGGGTGAGGAAAATGTTGTAAAATTGACGTGGTGATGGTTGCACAGCTCTGTGAATATAAAACCACTGAACTGTCCATTCTAAATGGATGAATTGTATGGTGTGTGACCTCTATCTCAAAAAAAGTATTACTTAAAAAACTGACAATGAGTCTCTGTTAGGGTCAGTCACCTAAACAAAGCATTAATACAGAAGCTTCATACCATTTGTGAAAAAAACAAAAAGGAATAAAGAGACACCCAAGTATCAGCCCAGATCATACGGAAGCAGACAATAGCAACAGGTGACAGAAGTTGCCTCTGCAGAGAAACACGGGCATCCTGGAAGTTAAGCATCAGCAGGAAACTCACTTCCACTTTATACCCTTTGTTTCGATCTAAATTTACAAACACACGTTATTTTGTTATTTTTAACAGCAAGCACTTAACAGAAGAAAGTTTCACCTATACCTATTTTTTACATGTGACAGGCTTAACAAGAAGAAAAAAAAAAAACTGAAGAATTACTTACAATTCATCAGGTCTGTACGGAGGTGGACTTTCAAAAGGTCGTGATGACATGGCTGATGTCACTGATCACCTGCTCTTGCGGATGAGCACTGCCCCGAAGATCCCCAGGATAAGCCGAGCTAAGCAACGTAAGGAGGGTAACGGCATTACTGCTGAGCTCAGAGTTTCCTTGCATCACTCAGGAAACTGATGACACCAATCTCAAGTAACTCGGCACACCATGATCATTTCTCTTGTCCTTCTCACTGCCATCCTTACACACTGGACCATTAATTCCTCGAGTACAGGGAATCACTGAGCATAGGGACTATTCAGCCTGGTGGTCCTCCCAGCACCAAGCACCATGCCCTGCACACCACTGGCATACAAATCCTAACTTTAATTACTAATATCTCAGGTTCTAAAGCTTTAAAAATTTACTACAGTTATTAGAATGGTGGGGTTTATTTGCTTATTGTCGAGAATTTGAGCTACATCATCAAGTTTTGTGGGCTGACTGAGGACCCAATCGGTAATACCAGTGATGCTGAGAAATCCATTTGTGGGGCTCCTGGTGGCTCAGTCCTTAAGTGTCTGCCTTCAGCTCAGGTCATGATCCCAGGGTCCTGGGATCGAGCCCTGCATCAGGCTCTCTGCTCGACAGGAAGCCTGCTTCTCCCTCTCCCACTCCCCCTGCTTGTGTTCCTTCCTTGCTGTGTCTCTCACTGTCAAATAAATATTTATAAATAAATATCATTTTATAAAAGATTTTATTTATTTGGCAGAGAGAGAGAGAAAGCAAGCACAAGCAGGGGTGGGGGGGAGAGAGGGAAGCAGGCTCCCCACTGAGCAGGAAGCCTGATGTGGGACTCGATCCCAGGACCCCAGAATCATGACCTAAGCCGAAGCAGACGCTTAATCAACTGGGCCACCCAGGCACCCCAATAAGTAAATCTTTTTTTTTTTTTTAAGATTTATTTATTTGACACAGAGCGAGAGAGAGATTACAAGTAGGCAGAAAGGCAGGCAGAGAGAGAGGAGGAAGCAGGCTCCCTGCTGAGCAGAGAGCCCGATGCGGGCCTGGATCCCAGGACCCTGAGACCATGACCTGAGCCGAAGGCAGAGGCTTTAACCCACTGAGCCACCCAGGCGCCCCTAATAAGTAAATCTTTAAAAAGAAAAAAGATAGGGCGCCTGGGTGGCTCAGTTGGTTGAGGGGCTGCTTTTGGCTCAGGTCATGATCCCAGGGTTCTGGGATCGAGTACCACACCAAGCTCCCTGCTCAGTGGGGAGCCTGCTTCCCTCTCTCCTGCTCCCCCTGCTTGTGCTTGCTTTCTCTCTCTCTTTCTGTCAAATAAATAAATAAAATCCTTAAAAAGAAAAAAGATAAACCAAATTCAAACACTATTAAATGTAGGACTCCAGTTCTGAAGCTGAATGTCAAATACTGACAAAATATCTTAGCCCTTTTATAGCTATGGCTCACTCATTCAAGACTATACCAAAAATTCCAGGCTCCATGGTAGTTTTCTAAGTCATCTCTACGCCAAACATGGGGCTTGAACTCACAACCCCAAGATCAAGAGTCGCATGCTCTACTGACTGAGCCAGCCAGGCGGCCCTCCATAGTAGTTTTCAGAAATTCTAAATTAATCCAGACTCAGGCTGAAGTTTAAATTTTGTCAAAAATCCAGATACCAAAATCCCTTTCCGCAGTGCTATTTCAGGGATTCAGAGTTTAGTTATCGCATCTCCTCGAATACCAGAGATTTTATATTGTGAAGCAAGTACTTTTAGGAGGTTTATCAAGAACAAGGCATGCCATATCAGCTTCATTTCCTTTTCTGAGAAGGTTACCAAACTGGCAGATGAAGCCCGACAACCTTCAACACATCCCGTGCATAGCCATTCCTCTGGGGCTGAAAAATGGAATCTATTTAGGATAAAAGAACGAACCATTCATGATCCCGAGGTCCTGGGATGGACTCCTACATGAGGCTCGTTGCTCAGCGGGGAGCCTGCTTCTCCCTCTGCCTGCCATTCCCCCTGCTTGTGCTCCTGTTCGCTCACTCTCTCTCTGACAAATAAAATCTCAAAAAAAAAAAAAAAAAAAGACCGGACCATTTACGGCCACCTAGAGGGAGGTCGCTTTGGTGACCAGACATGTGGGCAAGCTTATCCAGATGTGCAGCTGACAAAACACTGGAAAGGGTAGCCGACCCATTGGCTTCAAGTATATCAAATTCTCTGTAGGGCCAGACTGACAGGCCAAAACAAACCTAGTGGTTTTAAAAGCTCACTGTGAGAGGACAAATCCTATTTCTCTTCCTTGAACCGCTTGACCCTACTATACCAAAGGGCAGGGGATAAGCCTGACCTCTAGGCTGGGGTAATTAAGATAACATATTAAGGAAGATGAACAAAAGCATTGGCAGCAATGTGGTTATCTTGAAAGTGAGACATTCCAGTGTTGAGGCACTTAGGTACATTGTATTCATTTTCAAATACTGGTGGCATGAATAAAACATTTTACAAAAGGAGGCTCGATTTTTTAAAAGGCATTTCTTTGGTGAGAATTTCAACAAAGTTAACAAGTTTCCCAAACTTTGGCAGTATCCACAGGCAGCGCTTCCATCTAGGAATGCTACACTTTAAAGTAAACTTCTGCATAACCATGAAATTTGTACATCATGTCCCAGAAGGTGCCTCTTCAGGAGGTGACTGACTATTCAAGAACTAGAAAAATCGGGCACCTGGGTGGCTCAGTTGGTTAAGTGACTGCCTTCCACTCAGGTCATGATCCTGGAGTCCCCAAATGGAGCCCCGCAATGGGCTCCCTGCTGAGCAGGGAGCCTGCTTCTCTCTTTGACCCACCCTCCTCTCATGCTCTCTTGCAAATAAATAAATAAAATCTTAAAAAAAAAAAAAAAAAGAACTAGAAAAACCATGTCTTAAGACAAATGATTGAAAAAACAGGAAATGTTTGGCCCGGTCAAATCAACATTAGAAGGACCACTACAGCAGCCTTCAAGTATCTGCAGAGCTGTCTTTGTAGTCCCAGAAACCATTCTTTGAAGAAAAGATACCACAGGATCAGATTTCACGTCAATGTTAGGAAGCCTCTCCCTTACCCTGACTCCACACACCCTTCAAAAATAACAAATAGCAATTTTATCTCAAGCCATGTAAGCAAAGCTTAAATTGTTTGATAATTTTGGGGAGACTGGACTGAAGGAACGCCAATGTCTCCTTCAAGGCAGTCTCGGACGTGCTTTCAGGTCACAGACAAAGGGAAAAAAAAAAAAGACCAAGAAGAGACCGTTACCCAATCCCCAACAGGACAATATTAATATTATCTGCTCAATAAATGTATGTTGAGTGAAGGATAAAATAAAACGAATGAAGAGGATACAGGATCCAGCCTAAGGGGCTCAACGGCCAAGGTCACAGAGCCTGTACCAAGCAAGTGATAGGGACATTAAGTCAAACAGCTGAACTAGAGTCAGGAGCAAATAGAGTCAGGAGCAAAAGGGAAACAGCAGACTCTTACTAAATATGTAAGGTTGACTGATATTAAAATATTTAAAAAGTTCTCCCCTTGAAAATGTTTACTTGCCAAAGCTGTCCTAATAGAAGTCTAAGCTAAGACAAAGAAGAAAAGCCTGAAAATGCTATGGCCCTGAATAATTCTTTAAAGCAATGGTTAGTAAAAGACAAACTTTATCATACCTAAGGAGAGCCTATTCCTTTTCAATCGCATGCAGCAATAGTTAATTTACCTTTAAGAAGTTTTTTAAAAGTTGTGGCTGATACAAAATTTTCTATTTATATTTTGGCACATATCAGTAAGTTGTCTGAAATTTTAAAATTAGGCAGATTTTGCAATAGATGAGCTCTGTATTGGAAACTGCATTTCAAATAAGCTCTCCTGATGATTCTTAAGCACACCATATATTTTCAGCATCGCAGCCTAGATTAAAGGCGTCAATCCCAGGAGGGCCTTGATTCTTGGCATTTCCTGTCTATAATGGGCAGGAACTGGCTGTTCAGATCTCACCTCAAATATCCCCTCTTCAGAGGTGCCCTCCCGGAGTCACCCACTCCATCCACCAAACCTGCTGTATTAGCAAATTCTCCCCCCATCACTATTTTTTCTTTTTCTTTTTTTTACTTCTTAAACTGCCACCATCTCCACCCCAACTGGAACACCAGCTTTACAACCACCTAAATGTATGTCTGTCTTGACCATCACTCTTCTGCCTGATCCCTGATACAAAGTGATGATCAATCAACATATGATTTATAAAACCAACAGCCCATATTACAGTTGGGATTTCAATACACCTGTGAATGCCTTTAAGTTCCTCACAATGCTAGCACTCAGTAAATATAATCCTTTACATTCAACCATGTTAAGTGCTTACAATCTGAAAGAGAGGAGAGAGTCAAACACACAACATACGGACATCATTTGGTAGCTTGTTGAAAAGCAGAATTCCAGGCCCCACATCTGACCAACGAATCCGAATCTAGCTTAATAAGATCCCCAGGTGATTCATACCACAATCAAGATTAGGAACCACGCAGTTAGGGGACAGCTGCAAGCCTAGAAGCTAAAACAAAAGCTGTAACAAAAATCCTCAGGGTCTTTTTACTCCAGTATTTCCATAAATAATAACCTGGATGAAAAAAGGTCCTCTAAGGACTCTAATCAAGCAAGCCTTTAAATGCAACTGAAGAAAACTTCCCTTCTGGCAGGTTCCTGGACTGGTGAAAGATTTTATATCAATTTATTTGTGTGATCAAAAATAATCTCTTGTAATTTTGAAAGGGCAGTAATTCCAACATTATCTTTAAAAGAAAACAGGAAGTTTACCTTCACAGCAAACAAGATGTGGAACTATTCTATGAGACCAGAGCGACCAATCAAAAGTAGAGTATTCCAGAAAAATCCCCAATCCTGCTGGTGCCGGAATATCAAGGACTGCCGCTTTTCTAGAGACCCTCCCGGATTAGCCTGAGCAGTTTTCAAGCCACACCATCTGTCATGTTTCCCCTACCGGTGTTTTCCCTTTAAAATGGAGTTCTAATAAGATCTACCTCTTAGAGCTGCACCACCAAATGCTACAAAGAACAAAACCCTTTGAGCACAGCGCCAGGTCTCGGTCAGGAGGCACTGCCCATCATTTCCCTGGACAGCCCGGAAGCCGCACAAATCTCGCCCTCCTGCTCCCCATCACTTCACCAAGGCGGCACCTAATAACTAAATCAACGCCAAAAAACTGCACAAAAGTGTTGCTTTGAGGAGATGGCTATTACTGTGGCTTCGCCCTTTACGATGTCTGTTTTAAAACACCAGAAAGAGAAAAGAAAGATTCATCTGTACCGTGCGAGAGTAACGCGGCTGCACCGGGAATGGGTAGCTTGAGCAATCTACCTCCGTCCAGAAAGGACTAGTTTTCAGTTTCAGCGGCGTCACCGCAAGCGCCTTCATGGGAAGGTTTCTCTTTTCCAGGGATCCCAATAATACACCCGCTGTGCGTGAGGCCACACACTGACCTGGAAGGCTGCCTCTGCCCCGCCCCGGGCCGTCTCCCGGGTGGGCAGGGTGCCCCGCCAGCCCCAGGGCTTCTCGGGCTTATCGCTTCACCCGGGACACGGGGGCTCAGAGCTGCTCTTCCACCCCAAGGAGCAGAGGCCATTTTGGCCCCGCAACCCCGCTCTCCCCGCACACTTCCTCCGACGCAGGCAACATGTCGGCTGGCCGCGCCCGCCGGCCCTTCCCCGCAGGTGGGGGAGCCGCGCGGCAGGTCCGCGCCCCTGCGCCCCGGCCGCGGAGCGCCAGCGCGCGCCCAGCTGCGACCGCCGGGAGGCAGGTCCGCCCACCTGGCGGCGGCCTTCGGGTCACGGGTGAGACTCCGAAGCGTGAGCAGCTTCCCTCGAGGTACAGCCTCACTCGAAATCAAATCCCCGCCCCTCGGCTTAAATCGACGCGGGCTCGCACCACTCCCACCAACCGGACGCCGGAGAGCCGGCCGACCCACCCCAGGGCGCTAGCAATACTTCGCGGATTCAGTCGGCCCCCGCTCTCGGCCCCCGCGATACCCGTGGGGTGGGAGGGGCGGGATCGGTGAGGTCCTCCCCCAGCCCCGGGGTCCCAGCCGCCCCGGCCGCGGCGGGCGAGCGGGCCCCCGGCCCCAGCGCTCAGGACCCCAGGGAAGCCGGGCGTGCGCCCCTCTTCCTGGCGACCTCCCAGCATTACGGTCCGGAGAGCTGAGCGCTGGGCTCGCTCGCTTCGGGAATCGCCCGCCCGTCCCCCATCAAAGCGAAAAGGTGTCCGCGCTGCCCGGCCACGGGGAGCTCTAAGCGTTTCCGCCGAAAGAGCTGGTCGGCGTCTCCAAGTGGCCCTTCGCGGAGGCAGCCTCCAAGTTCGACCAGCGCGGCTCCCCCGCCAGACCCGCTCCCTTCCCAGTCCCTTCCCGCCGGTCCCAGTCCAGGGCGAAACCGCCACCGAAACTAGCGCCTCCCCCCGCGCCCCCCCGCCGGACCCGAGCCACGATCCCGCGCGGGGAGTCTGTGGCCACCGTGCGCCCCCGGCGCCGCGCCCAACTCTCACCTACTCACTGCAGCCCCGCCCGACCCACCAAGGACCGCGGGAGCCAAAGAACGCGCTTACTAGGCGAGCGCACCTGCCTGAGACTAGGCTAGGAATTCGGCCAGTCCTCTTCCACTCTTCCTCCTCCTCCTCCCCCTCCTCCTCCTCCCCCTCC
>LNAC01000299.1:1939160-1969923 GCA_002007465.1 Ailurus styani
CCCCCCCCCCCTTCAGTGACCCATTCACCTGAAACTCGGATGGGAGGGGGAAGGGAGCGGTGGAGAAGGAGGCGGTGGAGGAGGCGGGAAGAACCAGCCCTTCTGTGCACACCCTCGCCGCGATCCCAGTTAAAGGAACAGCGCGGCTTTGGGGATCGAGCGTAGACCCGCCGCCCGGGCTCTCCGAAGGTGTGGCAGACCCTGGACCGTGCTAGGGCGCGCCCGAGCCCCGCGGGCTTCGGGTGGAACAGAGTTTGGCGACCCGACCGAAGCCAAGAGACGTCTGGAGGGGGCTCTTCGAAGAGGGTCCAAGGGTGCTCAGCCCGCTGACACGAAATGCCCATCCTTAACTCAACAGTTTTCTGAAAATTTGGTTAAGATTTTGTTAGAAGCGTCCAGAAGTGGGAGATTTCAAAAGTCATTCGTAAATTAAGGAACAGTTCCTAAATCTCTGGAACCAGACAAAAAGACCATTACTCAGAGTGGTTAAATGAGGGTGAAGGATGATAGATACTGTTGATGACATTATTACCAACTCGAGGTCCTTTGCCCACCCTCAAGGGATTTAATATTCTCTTGGGTTAGAAAAAAAAAATCCTAGTTCTGTGTGCTATGTTCTATTTCTTGATCTGGAGGCTGATTCCATAGGAGTGTTCACTTAGGAAAATTCATAGTCTAACATGTAGCATTGTGTCTCCTTTTATATATGTATATAGCATATCAATATATTTTTTTAATTGTACTCCAAATTCCTCAAAATGTTAAAAATAAAAATACCTATTATCCAGCAATTACACTACTAGGTATACAGTATACAAAAATACAGATTCAAAGGGATGCAGGCCCTCCCCCCATTATAGCAGCATTATCAACAATAGCCAAACTATGGAAAGAGCCCAAATGTCCAACTGATGAATGGATGAAATAGATGTAAATACACACACACACACACACACACACACACACACACTATGGAATATTACTCAGCCATCAAAAAGAATGAAATCTTGCCATTTGCAATGGCATGGATGGAGCTAGAGTGTATTATGCCAAGTGAAATAAGTCAGTCAGCGAAAGACAAATACCATAAATCTCACTCATCTGTGGAATTTAAGAAAGAAAACAGATGAACATATGGGAAGGGGGGGAGAAAAAAAGAAGAGGGAAACAAGCCATAAGAGACTCTTATCAATAGAGAACAAACTGAGGGTTGATGGAGGGAGTTGGGTGGGGGATGGGCTAGATGGGTAATGGGCATTCAGGAGGGCACTTGTGATGAGCACTGGGTATTGCATGTAAGTGATGAATCACTGAATTCTACTCCAAAACCAATATTGCACTGTATGTTAACTGCCTAAAATTTAAATTAAAAAAAATAAAAAATAACTGTATTCCAGAATGTTGCAATTTTAGTTCTTGCAATTTGACTATCTGCATTGAAGCCTAGAATTTCAGTTTCTTAAATTCCTGCTCTACTTTGTATTCCAATCTGGAATGTCAGCATTGCTAATTAATTTTTGTCCAATCCCACCCATTTCTCTGCGTTTAATTACATGGTTAGAGATGTGACTCTCCCATACATTAGATCTTTAGGCACAATTCAATACTTAAGGAAGTAAAAGCATTATATAAATATAAGGTATTTGAAATGATGACAGCCTTAATGGGTAATCTAATTGTGTGTGTCTCTCAGTGTGTGGGGAAATCATTGCTACAATTATTTTAGCATGACCATGTAGTTTTCAAGTGATGCAGTTTAAATTGGTGTTCTTAACACTGGGGAAGTCAGGTTAATCCTCTTAATGCTCGCTGTCAGATTACTGAAATCTCCAAACATTCCATTCAGTTTATAATTAAACAAGGGAACATTTCCTAATACTCTCAGACTTACAAACATGTCTATTATTTTATAGTATACTTTGATATGTTCTGAAGAGAACTTAAAGTTTTCTTCCAGTTTTTGAAAGTTGAGATATATTTCACAGACCATAAAATTCACCCTGAATTTTTAAGCATCCATACAAGTCAGTGGCTTTTCCTGTATTCTCAAGGTTGTACAATTACTACTACAGTCTAACTCCAGAAATCTTGTGTCCATCAGCAGTCACTCCCCATTGCCTCTTGTCTCCAGACCCTGGCAACCACTACCCTACTTTCTGTCTCATTCATTTGCCCATTCTGGACATTTTATATGAATGGATAATACAATATGTGGCCTTTTGTGTCTGTCTCAGAATAGCAAATAGCGGTGTTTTCAAGATCCGTCCATGTTGTGGTACCTGCCAGTACTCCATTCCCTCTTCTTTTTTTTTAGATTTTATTTATCTCAGGCAGCTGGGTGGTTCAGTTGTTTAATATCTGCCTTTGGCTCAGGTCATGATCCCGGGGTCCTGGGATCGAGCCCCTCATCGGGCTCCCTGCTCTGCAGGAAGCCTGCTTCTCCCTCTGCCACTCCCCCTGCTTGTGTTCCCTCTCTCGCTGTCTCTCTCTCTGTCAAATAAGTTATTTGTCAAATAAGTTATTTGACAGACAGAGAGAGAGAGAGAGCAATGGAGCACAAGCAGGGGGAAGCAACAGAGGGAGAGAGAGAAGCTGGCTATCCACTGAGCAGAAAGCCCCACCCTGGGCTCGATCCCAGGACCTGAGATCGTGACCCGAGCCAAAGGCAGACACTAAACTGACTGAGCCACCCAGGCACTCCACTCCATTCCTTTTCCTGGCTGAATAATATTCCATCACGTGGACTTACCACATTTTGTTTAAACTTTCTTTAGTTGATGGACATTTGGGTTGTTTCTATTTTTTGGCTATTATCAATAATGCTGCTACGAACATGCATGTTCAATTGTTTGTGTAGATGTATGTTTTCAATTTTCTTGGGTGAATTAGGTTTTTAAATTAAAACTTTTATCATTTTAAGAGACCAACTTATGCATAGAATGTTATTTTTCTTATTCCCACACTAAACCTAAACCCAAAGGCATGTGTTAGGATGGAAGGTGAGTGCCATATTTTATTTGCTTCCTTGGCAAATTCATTCATTCAGCCACCGTTTTCTGAGGGCCCACCATATGAACAGTAGTGAACCAAATCCAGAAATCCCTGTCTTTGCGAAGCTTACATTCTAGTTACTGCCAAATTCACGAAGATGAAATAATCAGATCTATTAAGTTGAACTATGTGAATTTGTAAGTTTTATCTACATTTTTAAGTACAAAATAACAATTTCATACTGGCCAATTTAATAGTGAGCTAAATTTCTATTAGAATATTATGTAGTATTTTTATTCCATTCAGGTTAATTTCCTAGACAGTGCTCACAACGTTGAAAGAATTTAAAAACTTTGTTCTTGGGGCACCTGGGTGGCTCAGTCATTAAGCGTCTGCCTTCTGCTTGGGTCATGATCACAGGGTCCTGGGATTGACCCCCACATCGGGCTCCCTGCTCAGCAGGAAGCCTGCTTCTCCCTCTCCCTGCTTATGTTCCCTCTCTTGCTGTCAAATAAATAAAATCCTAAAAAAAAGAAAAATACTTTGTTCTTTTAACTATTTCCTAATGGTGTGCATATTAGTTAGTAGTTGAAAATGTTCAGAAAGAAAATCCAGGGGCTCCTGGGTGGCTCAGTGGGTTAAAGCCCCTGCCTTCCACTCAGGTCATGATCTCAGAGTCTTGGGATTGAGCCCTGCATCAGGCTCCCTGCTCAGCCAGGGAGCCTGCTTCCTCCTCTCTCTCTGCCTGCCTCTCTGCCTATTGTGAGCTCTCTCTGTCAAATAAATAAATAAAATATTTAAATAAAAAAAAGAAAGAAAATCCAGGCTGAAAACCTGAAGACATCATCCTTCAATAGCAAGATAAAATATGTCGAATGCTACATGCTGCCATGCTCAATGTAATTGTGTTCTATAATCATAAATTGCAGCAACGTTTTAATAGTTTTTAATCAAATATTCCTTCCCCGCAACTCAGTAGTGTTTCGACTATCATACACTTTTGAACATTATTTGATGAAAATTCTCATGACTCAGAAACAAAGTAAATATTATTCCCAGAAGACCTATGATTAGAAATTTGTTGATTTTACATGTAGCCAAATGAATGATAAGATTTTTAAAACCGGTTTTGCTTCCTTTTTTAATCCAAAGGAGAAAGTTCAGAGCTCAGAATATGGTGTCAGAAATGTGGGTTCAGGGCGCCTGGGTGGCTCAGTGGGTTAAAGCCGCTGCCTCCGGCTCAGGTCATGATCCCAGGGTCCTGGGATCGAGGCCCACATCGGGCTTCCTGCTCAGCGGGGAGCCTGCTTCCTCCTCTCTCTCTCTCTCTCTGCCTGCCTCTGCCTACTTGTAATCTCTCTCTGTGTCAAATGAATAAATAAAAATCTTTAAAAAAAAAAAAAGAAATGTGGGTTCAGATCTCGATGTTGCCCTTTAGTAGCTGGATAAGATTAATCTTTCAGGGAGATTAAACTGCATAAGCCTTTTTTTCTCCACTGTAAATATGGGATGATGGTAAATAGTACTCTCTTCCTAAGATTGTTGAGCAGCGCGTGGGTTGTTCACCAAGATAGACCATATGCTAGGCCACATGACAAGTCTCAATAAATTTAACAAGTCTGTCCTGTCTGCCTGAAACCGTCCCTGTCACATGGTTATTCCATAAATATTTGTTGGATGAGCAAATGAATACAATGCTGATTCCCCATTCCGGCACACCTGTGGAGCCGTGCCCATCTCTCGGATAACAGCCTGTCGCTGTGAAAACAGCACATTCCTTCACAGTGTTTCAAGGCTTATATCCCTCGGACTAGGTTTCAGAGGACAGAAGACAAGAGATTAGAATATTTCCCCTCTGCTTCACCTGCTTAGTGAATGAATTCAGTGACTGGCATCTGTTCAAGGGCAACTCAGTTTGGAGTTGGTGAGGGCCTGGTGTAAAGTGTGTCTGAGTTCCCCACCCAGTCATGAGTGGGGAGGCTCCCAGTCCCCGCAGGGCAATTTCCTTGTACAGATTTATGGAGGAATTCTGAGGGAAGTCACCAGGAAGGCAAATTCTGAGAGGACGTTCACACATGGTGAGTAAAGCTTTATCGCCTCAGTTGCTCTGTATTGAGCAAGATCCTTCTGGAGGGATCCAAGGTTCAACGGAGTGAGCACCTGGATGGGAACTTCAACAAGTGGAATGATATTAACTGCAAATGCCATTGTCATCCTGTGCCAGGCTCCCTGCTGTTTTATGGACTTTTTTTTTTTTTTGGTCCTTACAATTTTATGAGGTACTATTAAATCCCCCATGTGGGGATAACTAAAGCTCAGAGAGTTTTCTTTGTTTACTCAAAACACCTGCTAAGTTGTAGAGAAGGGATTCAACTCAAGTAATCTAATTCCAGAACTAATGTCTTAACAGTTTTACTATACGCTAGGACTGCTTTTTTTCCTCTCTAAAAAATACCCAAACTCCTTTAAACTACCTACCCATAGAAAGATTTCAGAATGCAGCTATACAATAAAAAATGACTTAAAAAATGGCTATCATGGAATGTTACAGATGAGAATGAGCCAATTAGAGAGTCCCCCAACGACATGTTGAATCTTTCAAACATATTGGACAAAATAAACAAGGCCACCCCCCACTCAAAAAATACAGTATGATTCCATTTATATAAAGTTCAAAAACAGGCAAAACTAAGCTATTTCATTTGGGGATTCTATACATAAGTGGTAAAACTATAAAGAAAAGCCAAATAAATGATTATCTTTCTTAAGAAAATCAGAGTGGAAGAGAAGCACAAGCTGTACTTGGAGGGATGGCAATATTATATTTTCTTCACTTAGGTACAGGTTACATGGCTATTAGCTTTATAACAATTTATTGAGCTGTACATGTATGTTTATGCACTTTCTGTGGGGATTTTATCCTTTATAATAAACATTTTAAAGAGTAGAGTTAGGGACATCCTTAAAAGTTGGTTGGAGACCTACCTTTAGTTTGTTTTGTTCTGTGAATAACATTCCTCAAATACAAGCAGAAAAGAACTTTATAGGGTCAGAGTAAGTGGAAACCATCGTCTGAAGAGGGAACAGGAGGGTTTCAGCCTGGAACAGAATACAGCCACAATTATATGGATGATGCAGAGAAAGAGATTTGGGCTGATTTGTGTTTTAATTGTATCAGTCACCCTTGCAGTGGGAAATTGGCCTTGCAGGTTTTTTCAGGAAATGACCTTCCTGAATCTTTTAAGCTCCAAAAAAAAAAAAAAAGAGGAAAGAGTAAACATTAACCAGCTACTGCAATACTGTGTTCTTATATCTAATTTTAACTTCATGGGGCTCTTTACCTCCTGTGTCCCCAAACTTTAAAAAGTACTAGGGGTACTAGGGGTACTAGGGGTACTAGGGGTGCCGGGGTGGTTCATTGAGTTGGGCGTCTGACTCTTGAATTTGGCTCAGGTCATGATCTTGGGGTCCTGGGAATGAGCCCCACATTAGTTCTGTGCCCAACGGGGAATCTGCTCAAGGATTCTCTTTCCCTCTCCCTCTGCCCCTCCACCCACTCATGCTCCCTCTCTCTCTCTCTCTCCCTCTCTAGGATAAATAAATAAATCTTTAAAAAAAGTACTAATAATAATCCTTAACTTACCACAAGGAATCCTGACCCTAGAAAAACCACTTGAACTGGGATGGTATGAAACTCATATACTCCTCACAAACCACAACTTTCTCTTGACATTTTGTTGGTTACGAATTACAATTCTCGGGGGCCTCGGTGGCTCAGTGGGTTAAAGCCTCTGCCTTCGGCTCAGGTCATGATCTCAGGGTCCTGGGATCGAGGCCCACATCGGGCTCCCTGCTCAGTGGGGAGCCTGCTTCCTCCTCTCTCTCTGCCTGCCTCTCTGCCTACTTGTGATCTCTCTCTCTGTAAAAAAAAAAAAAAAAAAAAAAAATTACAACTCTCCTGTTATTTGTTAAAGGGGTTTCTGCTTGGCAGCTCTTCTGACTTCATTTGGAGATTATTCAGGAGAAACTTCAGAAGCCTGCAAAGGGAAACTACAGCTCCTGAAATGTTGACGCTAACCCACACAGGGTGTGGTCTGAGTGGTGCATTTGCGAACTGTACGTGAAAGGGAATAGTTAGTCACTCAAAAAATATTTACCCGGTACCAGTCATACACCAGACCCTATTCTGAGCCCTGGAGATACAATGGACTCAAGACAGACAGGGTCCCTCGTGGAGGCTTATACTTTCATTGGGAGAAGACTTACAACAAAGATGATTAAACTGAAAATGAACAAGATAATTTCCAATAGTGATGAATGACTTGAAGAAGTGAAACGGGCTGGGGCGTCTGGTTGGCTTCATCGGAGGAGCATGTGACTCTTGATCCAAGGGTATGAGTTCGAGTCCTGCTTTGGGGGGCAGAGAAGAAACGAACAAACATACATAAGAGAAAAAGAAGGGAAACAGGCTTAGGGGACAGAGAGGGAGGGAGAAGAGGCAGTGGAAAGGAGCTATGTAGGGCAGAGTGGACACCCATGGCTGCCCCGAAGTGGTGACATTTGAGCAGCGACTTTAACGATGAGAAGGAGCCAGTCATGCAGAGATCTGAGTCAAGAACATCTTAAAGCAAAATTGAGGGCCCCTGTAGGCATTTAAAGAACAGGAGGCCAGGAGAAGGGGAATTGAAGCATGTGGGAGATGAAGTGTGCAGAAGGCGGAGGTCGGGCCTCAGACACCATGCCACCTGAGTGTGTGTTTCCATCTGCATGAGGCAGCTTTAGAGGGTTTTAGGCATGTCATAGTAATGAATTTATGTTTTAGCATTTTGTGTGATTTTTTACTGCCCACCTAAACATTTTCCTGTTTTTAAAAATAATTTTTGGTAACGCTTGCAGACTTACCTTTGAAATTCATAGCTTTTGAACAGAAAGGACTAAACCTGAGCAAGAGAGCCAGGTGATGTGAAACCAATTGATAGGATCTTGAGAAATGCAAACTGACTCCTACTTATCTTCCTACGTGCATCTTAATTAGAAAGGTTGGCCTTGGTGCCTGAGACATACAAGCTGGTGGAGGGGCTAGAAAGGAAGATGGTAAGGGGATTTCTGCAATAATCATATGATTGTTTTTCATGCTTTTTCTATGTTTTCTGAAATTTCTCAGTGAATGAGCATGTATTCCTCTTTTTTTTAAAGATTTTATTTATTTGAGGGCGCCTGGGTGGCTCAGTGGGTTAAAGCCTCTGCTTTCGGCTCAGGTCATGATCTCAGGGTCCTGGGATCGAGGCCCGCATCGGGCTCTCTGCTTGGCGGGGAGCCTGCTTCCCCCTCTCTCTCTCTGCCTGCCTCTCTGCCTCCTTGTGATCTCTCTCCCGCTGTGAAATAAATAAATAAAATCTTTAAAAAAAAAAAGATTTTATTTATTTGAGAGAGAGAGCAGAGAGAGTACAAGTGGGGGGGTGAATGGGCAGAGGGAGAAGGAGAAGCAGGCTCCCCACTGAGCAGGGAGCCTGACAATGTGGGACTCGATCCCAGGACCCTGGAATCATGACCTGAGTGAAAGGCAGATGCTTGACCCACTGAGACACCCAGGCACCTGAGCACGTATTCTTTTTGACAGTTAGGAGAAAGGTAGGTGTCCATTTTTTCCTAAGTTACTGTGCTGGAAAATTCAAACTTACAGAAAAGTCAAGAAGATAACGCAATGAGCTATATCCTTCACCTAAATTCACCAGTTGTTAAGACTATTGACACTTGCACGCACACATGTGTGTACACACACACACTAATGTACACAGTAATTTTTTTTCTCAATCACTTATACTCATTGATATCTTTTTTGGTTCGGTCATTTAAAACTTACTTGCAGGTGGGGGGGGTGACACTTCACCTCACATACTTCAGCATGAATTCCTAAGAACCGAGACAGTCTCTTAGCCACAGTCAGTTTGTGCTGCTACAAGAGAATACCAGATATAAACAACAGAAATTTCCTTCTCACAGTTTGGAGCATGGAAGTCAGAGACCAGCCTGCTCACATGGTCAGGTTCTGGTGAGAAGCCATTCCCGGGATGCAGATAGTAGTTTCCTCTTAATGTGATGAAGGGGGTAAGATTTCTCTCTGGGGTCTTTTGTGAGGGCACTCTTCCCGTTCACAAAGGGTCCACCCTCATGACCTAATCATCTCCCAAAATGCCCCTCCTTCTAATACCATCAGGTTGGTTAGGATTTTAACATAGGAATTTGGGGGGATACAAACATTCAGATCATGGCAACCATCATACCATTAACAGACCCCCCAAAATGAACATTAATACATAATCATACATAGTATATAGGACATACTCGCATAGTTACAGTTGTTCCAGAAATGTCTTTTATGTTTTTTTGTTGTTGTTGTTTAAAGATTTTATTTATTTGAGAGGGTGTGTGCACAAGCCAGGGGAGGAGCAGAAAAAGAAGGAGAGAAAATCTCAAGCAGACTCTGGAAGAGTGCAGGCCAAGGCCGGATCTCACAACTCCAAAGTCACCACCTGAGCCGAAACCAAGAGTCGAATGCTCAACCGACTGAGGCCGCCCAGGCAACCCCGTTGTTGTTGTTGTTGTTTTAAACCCAGGAGCCAGGGTGCCTAGAAGACTCAATCAGTTAAGCATCTGCCTTTGGCTCAGGTCATGATTCCAGGGTCCTGGAATCAAGTCCCACATGAGGCTCACTGCTCAGCAGGGAGTTTCCTTCTCCCTCTGCCCTTCTCCCTGCTCCTACTTGCTCTCTCTCTCTCTCACTCTCTCTCAGAAATAAATAAAATCTTAAAAAAAAAAATAAATCCAGGAGCCAGTCCAGGATCATTCCTTGCATTTCTTCGTCATGTCTCTTTAGTCTCCTTAATTCTTGAACAGTCCCATTACCATTTCTGTCTTTCATATCATTGTCATTTTTAAAAAGGAACTGGTCCAGTTGTCCTGTTGAACGTCTCACCATTTGGATTTATACGCCCCCTCCTCCCGGCAAATGTTAAAGCAAACCCCATTGGTAAGAACACCATATAGGTGATGTGGACTTTGTACTCTATCCCATCAGGAGGCTGACACTAGGAAGTTGTCCCAGGACAAGTGATGCTAACTTTGAATCAGGTGGTGCCTTCCCTTTATAATCAAGAAATACTCCACGGGGTGCTACTTTGACTGTCTTATTCTCCAACAACTTTTCATTCAATGAAAGCTTTTTGTGCCCATTGCTGATTCCTGCCTGACTCAAGTATTCCATCAGTCGGTGGGTGTTATCTGGAGTACTATCAAGAATTAGCATCAACACTACCAAGTGCCACCAAGAAAAAAAACCAAACAATTTCCAAATGTGAGAAAAAGAAGGTGGAACACATTTTAAGTCATTAACATATTGACTTCACATGAGAAAAATTTCCTTTTCGTGATACAATTTTTTTTTCTGTGTTGCCTTTAAAAAGTCAACCAATTCCTGGGACACCTGGGTGGCCCAGTCGGTTAAGTGTCTGCCTTTGGCTCAGATCATGATCCCGGGGTCCAGGGATGGAGCTCCATGTCAGGTTCCTGGCTCAGTGGGGAGCCGCTTCTTCCTTTCTCCCCTGCTTGTGCTCTCCCTCTCTCAAATAAATAAAATCTTTTTTTAAAGAAGTCAACCAACTCCCTTACCTGTATAATATATATACTGAGTGTTTATCTATGAAGGAGGACAGGTAATGTGAGGAGAATGCAAAGCCTACTTTTGTAGAGTGCTTTTCCCTCACACAGCCTAGGAGAGGAGGTGTACACTCATAAAAATGAAAAATAATAAAATAAAAGGACAGATAAGTGCTGTCTGAGTGGTAAAGATAAGAACAATCTCTTTTCTGGGCGCCTGGGTGGCTCAGTGGGTTAATGCCTCTGCTTTCGGCTCAGGTCATGATCTCAGGGTCCTGGGATCGAGGCCCGCATCGGGCTCCCTGCTCAGCGGGGAGCCTGCTTCCCCCTCTCTCTCTCTGCCTGCCTCTCTGCCTCCTTGTGATCTCTCTCCCTCTGTGAAATAAATAAATAAAATCTTTAAAAAAAAAAAAAAAAAAAAAAAAAAAAGAACAATCTCTTTTCTGACTAACTGCACCTGATTACCTGTCTGGCCATATGCTCTTCCTACTTGGATCTCTATGACTTGCCCTTTGCTCACACTAATTCCTCTACCTGAGATGTTCTCTTTCTACCTTTGCATCTGTAGGCTCATGTTTTAAGATATCGCCACTGCTTCAAGACTGAGCTATCCCCTCTTCTATTTAAAAAAAAAAAAGCAACAAAGACACTTCTTTAATTTCTTCTCTTCTTTAAAAAGTGATTTCTCCCAATTCTGCACAAATTCCAGAATCAACTTATCTAAATCTTTTGGCTGTTCAGTGTTACACCACTTTCTAATTTGGATTATGTAAGTGTGTGGCTCCTCCTTCTAGACTGTACACTGACTGAAGGTGAGCTCCCCTTCTGCCTTGCCTGGGCTCCCAGTGGGCCCCTCTCTCTGGTACTTTGCACTTGTCTTACTTTGAGTAAATGAAGAACAGTCAAGGCTTCAAAATAGGGCACCTGGGTGGCTCAGCGGGTTAAAGCCTCTGCCTTCAGCTCAAGTCATGATCTCTGGGTCCTGGGATCGAGGCCCGCATCAGGCTCCCTGCTCTGCCAGGAGCCTGCTTCCTCCTCTCTCTCTCTGCCTGCCTCTCTGCCTATACTTGTGATCTGAACTCTCTGTGTGTCAAATAAATAAGTAAAATCTTAAAAAAAAAAAAGGCTTCAGTACACTATCCTTACATTTATTGGGGTTGCATTATGTTGGTAATAATCTTGATGAGAAACTCTACACTTGCCCTCTGTGCTTATTTTTTTCCAAACATGTTCCTTATAGTAGTAAGTTAACCAGGAAGTTTCCTTTACTCCCTTCCTCTAGACAGAGGGAAAAAAATAACAGGAAACCAACCCACAGCAAACAATGAAGATGAATATCAAATATTTATTCCTTTCCGTACTAGAGGAGTTAGCACAATATTAGGTCATCATAGTACCACTTGAAACAATCAAAGTTGCTTTGAGCTTGAAGAACTTTCAGTAGAGCAATTTGGCTGTTTTTACTGAAATGAGGTCAAATTAAAATACAGCCTTTTAACAGAAATCAGTAGATATTATTCTAAGTGTCTACAAGTGTCACCTGGAAGCTGTGCTTAGTGTCAACCTTGTGATTCAGGAACGCGGTCTGAGGCTGCCAGTAGATAACTTCCTTTCCTTCTGTGCTCCCATACATTTTGGACATTGTAAGAAAAGAAATAGCAGGTACTATCAAGTAACTTTCCTGTGTCACTACACCATCACAAGTTAAATATTAACTCCATCTTGCAGATAAGAAAACTCAGTTTCGTAGACAATAAACATTACACAGGTAGGAAAGGATAAAGCCAGGATTCAAAAATACATGTCTTTTGGACCCAAATCCATGCCATCATCATAGGACTATGCTTTTAACAGATTTTTAAAAATTTGTTTGAGAGAGAGAGAAAGATAGTGAGCAAGAGAGAGGGAGAGAGAGCAGGAGGAAGGGGGAGGAACAGAGGGAGAGGGAGAAGGGATCATGACCCCAGCACAAGGCAGCACTTAACTGACTGAGCCACCCGGGCACCCCAGAACTGTGCTTTTTAGATGCCTGCCCCCTCTACCAAACTGTGAGGTCCTTGCATTCACACTACCTACTATAATGGCTGGAGCATGAATACTGAATGTAATCAAGTTTCCATTTCCCCTTTCCTCTGTGTCACCAAATGTCAATTTCAGTCTTACATTCACCCTCCCCATGCAGCCAGAGGCTTCAGGAGATGTTGACTCTGCCCCAGGTCCTGGGGGAGGGGGGGTGGCCCGATGGCTAAAGATAATCCTAGTCCCTTTGCCAGTGATTGGCTCAGGAACTCACACCTCAAGCCATCAGTGGGCAAGTGGACACCCTGCTCCACTGCTGTCGGCGGCCATCTTACAACCACGAGGGGATCAACATAAAGATCAAGTCCACGCCAGACAAGGCAGAGACAAGAGAACCAAGAAAAACCAGAGCCTAGAGCCCACTCCGGATTTCCATTTCTGTGAGATAAAACATTGCCTTATTCTTTAAACTACTTCAGAAATGTTTGTTGTTGTTGCCTTGAGTCAAAATGGTCCTGATATAGACAATATATGCACTTAATGAATGTCCATTGATGAATATTTCTTTTGTGCCAGGAAGAACCCTTCCAAGGTGGGTATCATCACCCTTGTTTTCTAGGTGAGGAAATTAAGCCCCAGCAGGTTAAGTGATTTGCTTAAGGTCACAGAACTGGTGAGGTGAAAAATGAATTTGGAACTCAAACTCGGATCTTTTGAGTCTGTGGGTCCCTTACCTACCACACGAATGAAGGGGGTGATGAAGGTCCTCACTCTGTGACACCCTCTTGCTTAAGGAAGAACTCACAAGAAGTGATAAAACCATTTCTTGGCAAGATTAATTTATCTGCCTCTTTTACTAAACAGACATTTCCACAAACTTTCACTGACATTGACCAAAACATCCATGTCCAAAATGGCCAAGCAATCATGGTGATTCAATCAACATAGTCTAGGTTGTG
Source organism: Ailurus styani (assembly GCA_002007465.1). NCBI lineage: Eukaryota > Metazoa > Chordata > Mammalia > Carnivora > Ailuridae > Ailurus > Ailurus styani. The sequence goes on from LNAC01000299.1 coordinate 1,952,786, forward strand.
CTGAATTAATGAAAACCTCACAAAATCTTGGTGTCCAAACAAAACAAAGGTTTATTTTTGCTCATGCTCCATGTCTAAAGAGGGTTGATTAGGCGCACTGCGTCAGAATTTTCTTACTCTCGGACACAGGCTGTCAGAGAAGCCACCATTTCAATTACCAAACACTGTGAAGGAAAAGAAAGTTCTGGAGGGTCTCACACTGACAATTAAATGCTTTAGCTCAGGGTNGCTGTCAGAGAAGCCACCATTTCAATTACCAAACACTGTGAAGGAAAAGAAAGTTCTGGAGGCTCTCACACTGACAATTAAATGCTTTAGCTCAGGGGCGCCTGGGTGGCTCAGTGGGTTAAAGCCTCTGCTTTCGGCTCGGGTCATGATCTCAGGGTCCTGGGATCGAGGCCCACATCGGGCTCCCTGCTCAGCAGGGAGCCTGCTTCCCCCTCTCCCTCTGCCTGCCTCTCTGCCTCCTTGTGATCTCTCTCCCTCTGTGAAATAAATAAATAAAATCTTAAAAAAAAAATAAATGCTTTAGCTCAGAAGTACTCAAGTCACTTTCATTAACCATATACCGCCAGAACTAGACCTATGGCTCCACCCAGCCACAGTCTTCTGTGTGCCTAGAAGGGGAAGAAAACTGGGTATCGAAGTGGTGAGCAGCAGAAATGACCCCACGACCGGTTATACTGATGCTTGTGTTAATGTTTATTCTCAAAATAAAACAAAATAATGTAAAATGTAGAGCTAAAAATTTCACAGAGCCCTTTACCAAGGTACTTTTACTAACAAGACCTCATTTTATTCCTACCACAACCCTGTGAAGAAGGTATAGTAGAAACATATTAGTATCAACCAATTTTATAGCCACTGAGACACATGGAGGTTTGCCAGCTTGCCCACGATTACAAGTACCAGAGCTGAGAATCAAGAGTTGGACTCTCCAACCTCTGTTACTTCCAGTACACTACACTATCTTTAAGGAGTCATCTTCATGAGAAAGTGTGAGCACATCAAAGTGTCATCAAACACAGGGACAAATATTACACTTAGAAATAAGACGGTACATGAGGTTTCCTTTGGCAGATTCCACAACTCAATAAATTAATAGCATACATGGTTAAGTCATCCATTACACACACATATAATCAGGCTGAAAGATAGAGGCAGCCTAGTTACCTACCGCACCATGGCCTCCTAGAGACAAAACCATATCAAGCCTTCTAAGAAGCAGTGAAAGAAGGACCAAAATGTCTCTCTCCTTTCCTTCCCCTGTGACATCAGTCATGGCAGCAAGAGAGAAAAAAGAGGAAGACTTCCTAAGGGAACTGGACTAGAAGCCAGGAGACCCAGTTATACTCAGTTTTGTCAGAAACCAGCCACTTACTTTTTTAAAAAAGTTTTATTTATTTATTTATTTGAGAGTCAGCACGAGAGCTCGGGGAGGGGGAGAGGGAAAGGGAGAGGGAGAAAGAAACGGATTTCCCGCTGAGGGCAGAGCCAGAAAGGGGGGTTGTGGGGGGTGGACTCTAGCCCATCACCCTGAGATCATGACCTGAGCCGAAACCAAGAGTTGGTTGCTTAACCAACTGAGTCACCCAGACACCCCAGAAACCAGCTATGTAGCTTTAAGCCAGTCATTTACTCCATCTTTACCAGTGACAATAAAATGATGTCTATTATTTTAAAAGGTTTTATTATATATTATTTTTATTATACATTTTATTATATATTTATAATAATGTCTATTATAAAAGGTTTTGAAAGTATAAAGTGCTGTAAGTAGTTAATCATTCAATACTAAGCTGTTCTTTGTGCTTGGTCTTGGGGGAATACGAGAATAATTAAGGCATAATCTATGCCATGGGTATCTGTTGTTTCTGTATGTCTAGCTTCTGTTAAGAACACACAGCTCTGGGACGCCTTCAGCTTAGGTCATGATTCTGGACTCCTGGGCGGGATAGAATCCCGCATCACATCGGGCTCGCTACTCAGCAGGGGGTCTGCTTCTCCCTCTCCCTTTGCCCCTTCCCCCACTCGCGCTCTCTCTCTCTCTCTCTCTCTCTCTCTCATTCAGTCTCTCTCTCAAATAAATAAATAAAATATTAAAAAAAAAAAGAACCCAGAGCTCCTCCTTTGAAGACTTGTCCCTTCCCCCACTTCACAAGGTCCGCCAGAGCTGTCAGTCACAATGCTGTGTCCCCACAGTCGTGGGTAGGCTATTGAGATGTGGTGATTGGCTCAAAGATGGATATAGGACCCAATCAAGGCCTGACAGAGGCTTCCCAGAGATTGCTGTAAGAGAAGAACCTCCTGTAATCCCTGGACATAACCGTGGTGCGTATGGGAGCTGAGCCATCTTCCTCAGTTACACAGAATTATAAATAGAGGAAGATGAGACTAATACTCTGTGAGAAGCAGAGAAGACAGAAGGATAGGATGGGCTGACAGGGAGCACTGAAGCCAGGTCAATTCCTGGACTGTTCCATTCCCTAAATCAGTACATTCAGTCAATCTCACCTTTTCACCCTGCTTTGTAATTGCAACTCAGGGCTCAACTCCAAGCTTACCTCTTTATCCAAATATTCTCTATCCAGCCTACTGTGGCCTCTCTAGAACTCCCCTCCCCCCAGAATTCCTGGCTCTACTGGGGTCTGTTAATCCTGAGATAAGTTCTATTAAAAAGTGCTTAAGAAAGAAGGATTACATAAATATAAAAGTATCTGTTATAAAAGTAAAGTAAAAGTAAAAATGGTATGTGCTGAATTGTTAAACGTAGTTCCTCATTCTCAGGTCAGTAGAACTACAAACGCTCTTCAAACTGCTTTAAATTCCAAAGAGCACTCTACTTGCTAATACCAGCCCACTTCATTGTTTTCAAACCCTGTCTAGCCTTCACATTCTTTCAAGCTTGCCTCAACCAAGCTTTGTTATTACTGAGAACATCTAGGCCACTTCATCCTCAAATGGTCTTTAGAGTCAACCCTCTCCTTCTGTCCTCCACTCCCTCCCCCTTTCCCCACATTACATACCTTCTCAGAGTTAGCTTTTGCTCCCCAAGTCCACCTCCTATGGGGCGGTCCACTAATCCCCAAATTGGAAGTCCTTTCCTTGGTTCCTGTGTTCAAAAATGCAGAAGCTCTGGGGCACCTGGGTGGCTCAGTTGATTAAGCGTCTGCCTTTGGCTCAGGTCATGATCTCAGGGTCCTGGGATTGAGTCGCACATGGGGCTCCCTGCTCAGTGAGGAGTCTGCTTCTCCCTCTGCCACTGCCTGCCTCTCTGCCTACTTGTGATCTCNTTTTTTTAATTTTTTTTAAAGATTTTTTTTTATTCATTTGACACAGAGAGAGAGATTACAAGTAGGCAGAGAGGCAGGCAGAGAGAGAGGAGGAAGCAGGCTCCCCGCCGAGCAGAGAGCCCGATGTGGGCCTCGATCCCAGGACCCTGGGATCATGACCTGAGCCGAAGGCAGCGGCTTTAACCCACTGAGCCACCCAGGCGCCCCCTTTTTTCTTTTTAAGGAGTAAATTTTTGTAGAACACCAAGTCATTCAAGTTATTAAAGGTAACTCGTCTTTGCTATTCATCAACCAAAGTGTTGGCCCTTCACTCACATTTACACAGAATTTGATTCGGCATTGTGCTGAGAAGTTGAGTTACTAGCAACTTTGTAAAGCTCCCACTATGCAATTACCCAGATAGTTGGAATTCCTTAGTTTTCTAGCTAGAAAGCTTTGCTAAGGTGCATTATCAATGTTGACTCAGGTTGGTCTTTAGGTATTAGGTTGGCTTAGTCTTTCCTTGAAATGTCAGTTATTGTTAGTCTAGCTTTACTGTTGTCCTTTGGTATGTTGCTTTGCTAACCATATAGTTTTTTAAGGCTTTATTGTACCACTAGGATTTTGGAGCCATAAATTTTCAAAGAACTAGATTTTTTTTTAAAGATTTTATTTATTTGTTTGACAGAGAGAGGTTACAAGTAGGCAGAGAGGCAAGCAGAGAGAGAGGAGGAAGCAGGCTCCCTGCTGAGCAGAGAGCCCGTTTCGGGCCTTGATCTCAGAACCCTGAGATCATGACCTGAGCTGAGGGCAGAGGCTTTAACCTACTGAGCCACCCAGGCGCCCCTCAAAGAACTGGATTTTAAGATGTGTATGGTTTGTATCCTAATAGAACTCCTTTATACCTGTATGGCTAAATCAGATGTTTTTATAACTCCCTAGAAATGTGCTCACATTATGACACTTCATTGTTTATATGCTTTTCATGAATTTGTGTTACTTATATAACTATGACCTGGAATCCAGATTAAGTCACTGGGTTATTTTTATATTTATAAGACATTGTTTTACAATATAAAATCATGTGAGCAAGCTCACATTCTTCTGTTATCAAGTAAATGCTAAGTGATTTTATGTTATGTACCCAGCAAATATCTACCTTCAGTTGCGTATGAGGAAAAGCATATTAATGGTATCCCTAGTCTATAATGTGATATCCCTAGTCTATCATGTTGTGATGTAATATTGACATTTATTGTTTTGTTTAAAATACATTGCTATTTTAGACAAGGGTGCCAAGGCTATTCAGTGGGGGAAAGGACAATTTTTCCAACAATTGTTGTTGAGAAAACCAGATATCCATAGGCAAGGAAATGAAGTTGCATGCCTACCTTAGACTGTATAAAAAAATTAACTTGGGGTACCTGGGTCGCTTGTTTGGTTAAGCATCTGCCTTCAGCTCAAGTCGTGACCCGGAGGTCCTGGGATAGAGTCCTGCGTCGGGCTCCCTGCTCAGCAGGGAGTCTGTTTCTCCCTCTCCTGCTACCCCTGCTTGTGCTTTCTCTCATTCTGTCAAATAAATAAATAAAATCTAAAAAAAAAATTAACTCAAAATGGATCGAAGACTTAAAATAAGAGCTAAAATTGTGAAACAGAAGAAAACATAGAAGAAAAAGTTTCACAACACTGGATTTTCTTAGATACGATACCAGAGGCACAGGCAACAAAAGAAAAAATAGGTAAGTTGGACTTGATAAAAATTAAAACCTTTTGTCAAAGGTCACTAGCAGTAGAGTAGAATGGGAGAAAATATTTGCAAATTATCTGATAAGGGATTGATATCAAGAATATAGAAACAAGTCCTAAAACTCAACAACTAAAAACAAACAACCCAATTAAAAAATAGACAAAGGAAACTATGGAAAGAACCTAGATGTCTATCAACAGATGAATGGATAAAGAAGATATGGTATGTGCATATGATGGAATACATGCAGCCATCAAGAGAAATGAAATCTTGCCACTTGTAACAACATGGATGGAACTAGAGGGTATTATGCTAAGTGGAATAAGTCAATCAGAGAAATACAATTATCATATGATCTCTCTGATATGAGGAATTTGAGGGACAGGGTGGGGGTGGTGGGGGGTAGGGAGGGAAAAAATGAAACAAGATGGATCGGGAAAGAGACAAACTATAAGAGACTCTTAATCTCAGGAAACAAACTGAGGGCTGCTGGGGGGTGGGAGGGTAGGGATAGGGTGGCTGGGTTATGGACATTGGGGAGGGTATGTGCTATGATGAGTGCTGTGAAAGGTATAAGCCCGATGATTCACAGACCTATACCCCGGGGCAAATAATACATTATATGTTAATAAAAAATTAATTAATTTTTAAAAATGGGCAAAGGACTTAACTGGACATTTCTCCAAAGAAGATGCACAAAGGACCGATAAGTCCATGAAAAGATGCTCAGTACCACTCATCCTTAAGGAAACGCAAGTCAAATTGATAGTGGGATATAACTTCACACCCATTAGCATGGCCACTGTCAGAAAACCCCAGAAGATAAGATGTGGGTAAGGATGTGGAGTAACAGGCCCCTTGTGCACTGTTGGTGGGAATATAAAATGGTGCAGCCACTGTGGAGAAGAGTATAATGATTTAAAAAAAAAAATTAAACATAGAATGACCATATGATCCTGTGTAGGGGAGGAAAAGCTTTTTCTCTATCCTGTTCCTGGGGCCTGTGAATTACACTGACAAGAGACAGATCAACAGGAGAAAGGCATACACATTTTATCTGATGTTAATATTTTTGCATGGGGGGCGGTGAGAGGGCACTTCTCAGAAAAGAAGTGAAAACTCTAAAGAAGTGGTTAGAATCAGGGGCTTATTATATAATTTTATTAAGTAGTGACTAGACAACAGAAAGGGGTTTGTGCTTCTAGGGGCGGTAAATTGTGGGACAGTACTTAGGAATTACATTGGGTTTTGAAATAGGGAAGATAAGGATTATTACAGTAAGATTTGTTTGTGCAGACTCATCTTGGCATCAATTTTCTATCTTCACTGATAAGAATGTGCTCTCCTTCCCGGTACTAGAAGGGCATCTTCTAGAAGTCAGAATAATCACCCAGAGAATATGTTCATTTTTAATTTTCATAGATACTGCCAAATTGCCACCTACAGAGGATGCAACAGTTTACACTCCTTTTACTAAAACTGTAAATGATTTCCCAAACGCTGGTCAACAGGGGGTTATCAAATCTTTGGCACCCTGATAAATGACAAAAGAGCATTTTGGTTTAATTTTAATTTGCATTATCTAATAACAGTGAGGTGAGCTGAGCATCTTTGCATGTGTTTAAGAAGCCATTTGTATTATTTTTCAGTGAACTGTCCCAATCTTTTCCAAATTTTCTATTGTATTATTTATCTTTATTGATTTATAGGGACTCTATTAATGAAATTAGCCCTGTGATGGACACTGGGGAGGGTATGTGCTATGGTAAGGGCTGTGAGTTGTGTAAGACTGATGATTCGCAGACCTGTACCCCTGAAACAAATAATACATTACATGTTAATTGAAAAAAAAAGTCCAATAAATAAATAAATAAATAAATAAATAATTTTAAAAAATCTGTTCACCAGATATAAGAAAAAGAAATAATATTCTTGAAGGAATATCAACCCATTCCCAGGCTTTTTTTACCTCTATCATGGGTTCTAGTATGTTCTCAGTGTTTATTTGTCTGCAGGGGCTAATTGCCTTTTTAATACTTCTACTATTCACTGTCACATTACATTCTGTACTTTCTTATTTACTTGAAAGAAAAATTTACAAAACAAAACAAAAAAGAAATTAGCTCTTTGCACTATGAGTGACAGATTTTTTTCCTGGTGTGTCATCTGTCACTTTTCTTTTGATTTTTGATGTTTGTTTTTGGAGGGAGGCATGGGGCATTGCCATGAAAACATGTTGAGATACTGTACACCCAAATTTCAGATGGATCACAGAATTACTCGTAAAAGAAAGCCAATATAAACAGGAAACCATGGAAGTACTTTCCTTTAGTCTCAAAGTAGGAAGGGCCTTTCTAAGAATGAATTAAAACCCCCAAAGACCAATAAATATGTCTTCATGGCAACATCTGACCAACTAACCCCCAGTACCTTAGAATGTAACCTTATTTGGGAATAGAAACCTTGCAGATATAGTTAACATAAAACGATGTCCTACTGGAGTAAGGTGGGTCCTGAATCCACCATGACTGGTGTCCTTATGAGAAGAGAAGACACTCAGAGATAGAGACACAGGGAAGACACCACATGACAATAGAGACAGAGATTCGTGTGTTGCAGGTAGAAGCCAAGAAATGCCAAGGGTTATCACCAACCACCAGAAGCTGGGAGAGAGACAGAGAAAGATTCTCCCCTATGGGTTTCAGAGGGAACACCGCCCTGCTGTCACCAGAACTGTTTAACAACATATTTCTGTTGTTCTAAGCCACCCAGCTGGTGGTACTTTGTTACAGTAGCCCTAGGAAACTAAGAGACCCAACTTCCTGTCTGGCCCATTCAGACAACTAGTCTGATCCTACAAAAGGTTTTGCTCTTAATCACTCTGGGAAAATGCATGGAGGTATAAAACACAAGGTACATTTAAGAGGCTCCAGAGGTTATAAGTGGCCTTAGCTAGAAGTATTCTTATGGTGATACATTGTGAGTATTGTATAGAATTGTTGAATCACTGCATCGAACACCTGAAATTAATAGACTATTGTATGTTAATTATACTGGGATTAAAAAGGTAAATAAATAAAAGTTTGTTAAAGTGGCCTCCCCTGACCCCCCAGTTTTAAGTAGTCATGAAGCTCTTCTCTTTGACATCACAATTCCTCTCTGATATTAATAGTATTTACCTTTTTCACAAGAATACAAACTGCATGACAGGGAGAGAATTTTCCTTCCTATTTACCACTATGTCCTGAGGAGATGCCTAATAGATGGTAGATAATCCATACTATTTGGACAATTAATGAATAGAAATCATAAAGAATTCTAGCCCATCATTGACTCTGTAACCTAAGGCATGTTCTGGAGTTGTTCTAGCTCTCTGGGTCTTCATCTGTAAAATGGGGAGAAAGGTCTGTGCTACAGGTTGGGGGGAGTGCGTGCCACAGGGAGAAGTGGTGTTTTTTGGTTCGGTTTCATTGGGGAGCAATCAACCAGACTGTAAGCTCTACTGGGTTCCCCACCAGACTGATTTACTGCTGTGTGCCCCATAGCTACTGTGGCCTGACACATAGTAGGTGGTCAATAAATTCCTGGGTGAGTGAATGGAAGGCCTCTGGAGGTGAGGGTTTTGAGAAATACTTAGAATGTAAAACCTGGTACTGAAGTGGATGTTGGGGAGACTAAGGTAGTGACGCCACATCCTCTCTTCAGCCTTGGGAACTGGTGCGAGCTATCCACAGATTTTAACACTTGTGAAGCAAAGGAAATAACACCCCTCCAGGGCTTTTGAATCAGCAGGCTGTACCCTTGGATTTCCACCACCCCAACCCCTCAGAGAAGAAAAGACAGACTTTCAAAGCTGGCAAAATAACAAAGTTTGGTGTTTTAAATGGAAACAAAAACAAACATTGACAAGCCTTTTTCCACTTCTCAGCCTCCTCCAGGCAAAGATTTAATAAGTAAATATTTGCCTTCTGTCCTCTCAAAAAAACCCACACCACTTTTCTCTTCACAATTTAATATATTAAATTAAGTGCATATGTGATATTCAAATAAATATGATTTCTGTCCCTTCTTAATAGTTATTTTATAGATTAATAAAACCCAGGAATTTAAAAATTTATTTATTCATGTTATGTAAAGGTTTTGTTAAGTGATTTTAGTAGAATTTTTTCATTGTTCTCCCTTTCTCTTTTGGAACATATGTTGAATGATTATAATGAAATGGCTAGATAGAAACTGTTTTCTATAAAGTTAGATATAACCGATTTTTGTGTTGCTGTTTTGAAAAGGTGCATTTTTGTCAGCATGGTGTTTTGGTTATTTGTAACATTCATGCAACTGTCTCAACACTTAAATGCTTGTATCTTCAGTCTAAAGGCTTCAACTAGACTGCAAACAAGGCAAAGGTTACATTGTGAAAGTAAATATTGCATTGCATCTTAAAATAACTCTGCCAGCTGCAATATTCCCATAAAACAGTGTTTCTAAAACCAGCTCCAAGGGTGAAAAGCGTAACTGGGTCTTTTAAAAAATTTTTAAACTCTATCCCCAAAACTTTACTTCTGAACAACGATTTTCATATTCTTAGTCAGTATTTATATATCTAACTGTCCATTCCTCAGTGTCTCTGAAAGTGCCCTGTCACAGTGTACTCCTAATTTCACTCTTAGGTCTTACAGTACGTTCACCTAGCGTATACTCTATCTGCTTCAGACTCTTTTGACCTAGAAGGTCCTTGAATGATACACTGGAGCCACTCCTTCCCCCACTACAAGCCAGGAACACCTCTGAAACTTCTCCCTTCCTTTCCTGGTGGTTCACGGACACTCAGGCTTACAGTACAGAGGCCAGCTGCAGGCTTGGGTACCACGGTACCCAGAAAACACAGGCCTGAAAAGAGCCTTGACTTTTGTTGCTTGCCATTTTTGTGTGTGTGACCTACTGTCCTTCTCTAACCTGGCAGCCAGCCAGCAGTCTATCTGTCATGCCTGCTGCATGTTGCCCGAAGTACAACCCCCCCTCCAACATTAAGTCCCCATCAGATTTTATTATTTTATATTATGTTATATTATGCTTCTGAAGATAATCTAGTTAAGATTATTTTCTGGAGTCTATATTTATAGATTTTTTTCTGATGAATAAACATGGATTTAGTCAAATTTAAAACTAAATCAAGTCCAGAATAAAGAACATTTACAATTCAACATTGGAAAAAACCAATAAAAAAGGGGGCAAAGTTCTTATGTAGACATTTCTCCACAGAAAATATACATGTGACCAATAAGCACATGAAAAGATGCTCCACATTACTAATCATTAGGGAAACATACACTAAAACCATAATAAGATATCCCTTTACACACACTAGGATGGCCATTTTAAAAAGAGAGAGAGAAAGTAACAATTGTTGGTGAGAATGTCAAGATATTGCAACTCTCATGCGCTGCCAAAGGGAATATAAAATGCTGCAACCGGGGACCTGGGTGGCTCAGTGGGTTAAAGCCGCTGCCTTCGGCTCAGGTCATGATCCCAGGGTCCTGGGATTGAGGCCCGCATCCGGCTCTCCACTCGGCGGGGAGCCTGCCTCCTCCTCTCTCTCTCTACCTGCTTCTCTGCCTACTTGTGATCTTTCTCTCTCTGTGTCAAATAAATAAGTAAAATTTTTAAAAAAATAATAAAAAAAATAAAATGGTGCAACCACTGTGGAAAAGAGTTTAGTGGTTCCTCAAGAAATTAAACAGAGAATTACATGATCCAGCGATTTCACTCCTACGTATATAAACCAAATAGCTGAGGGGCATCTGGGTGGCTCAGTCATTAAGCGACTGCCTTCGGCTCAGGTCATGATCCCAGGGTCCTGGAATTGATTGAGCCCTGCATCAGGGTCCCTGCTCAACGGGAAGCCTGCTTCTCCCTCTCCCACTCCCCTTGCTTGTGTTCCCTCTCTAGCTGTCCTTCTCTCTGTCAACTAAATAAATAAAATCATTTAAAAAAATTAAAAAAAAACCAAATAGCTGAAAATGGGGATTCAAACATATTAATATTCATAGCAGCATTACTCACAATAGCCAAAAGATGGAAACAACCCATATCTATCAACAGATGAATGAATAAGCAAATACCCTACCACAAGCAAAGAGAATTCATTGGCATAAATACAATCATGTTAGAAAAAAAAGCATATTTTGTGACAATTTGCTAATAATTTGTAAATATTTGGTCTGCTACTAAGACACTGTCCTAAGTATGCTTTACTTGTTTTAGTTCAATTAATCTTTACAAAGGCCTTAGGGGGCAAGTGATATTATTCTCATTATACAATAAGAAACCTGAAGCACGGAGAAGTGAGGTCACTCGGCAAATGTTATATAGCACGTAAGTGGCATTGCCAGGATTTGGACCCAGATAGTCTGGTTCCAGAGCCAGTATTCACAGTCACTCCATTCCAACTTCCCACAAAGTTCATGAGCATATGGTACACAAATGACTTCTATGAGAAAAAATAAACATGGTTATGTCTCACGCATAGTGCAAGCCAAACACCTGCTTTGTACACGGGAGATGCTCAAGTCATAGATAGTTAATATTGCAAAAGGGTGATGGGTAGACCAGGGAGGCACTGCAAATTATTCCAACCTCGATGTGAGCTGATGAGGACTTGAGTGTCACAAAGATAAAGAGGATTTTCTGTGGTCCGATCGTGCAGTACCAGTTTCTCATCATGAGAAGAGGGGAAAACCAAGGAGCTCCCTGCAGGGAAATAGTGGCACGATGCCAGGGACTCCTGAAGAGTCACCCACTCACACTGGCATGTTCACCGCAGACACCAACAAGAACCCTCTTGCACTACGTGATCTCTCCATGTTTTCTGCTTTCAAGCCCTTAATCCCCAGGGTTTCTAAGAAAATCCTAGATATCCCCACTGATTGTACGAACAGCCACAGACCATTTCCACCACAGTGTTTCATCTGGGCGGCTGAATCCATGGTGGGCACCTTCCAAATACTTTTGAAGGCAGTTCTGCATAGCTTTGTCCCACTGCTTAACTTGGGCTTGCCCTTCAGCAAGATCAATCTGCAGAGTACGCTTGAATATTAACAATACTGGCAGGCTTCCTGGTCACGAACGAGATTTAAATAGGGAAGGGCTGCCGGTTTTCATTACATAACTAACAAACAGTATTTTCCTTACCAGTTGTCCATCCTGCAGGCCCTTGCCCTGTGCACAGAGGCGGTTCATAGGCACAGATACAGCAATGTTGGAGAAAAAGCATGTCAACAGATAAAAATAATTTTCAGGTTCATTCATTTGTACAGTTTCTGTTTTTGAGCTGCTCACAGAGGAAAAGGTGGAGAGAATGGTTAGAATCTGCCATTTCAGATGTGGGGTTCAGTTCAAAGTCACAAACACAATCTTGGATTTCAAGCAGGACTCATCAAGCCAACAGTTTTAAGACTGTTGTGTTGCTGTAGCTATAAATGCTCTTTGGGGACTGCTAGAAAACTAGCAGTTTTCAATTTATGGAAGGATTGTGTTCCTAAATTTATACTGATGCTTTAAACCAGGAACATAGTTTTCTTCAAACATATATGATTATTAAAAATTGAGGGGTTATATATGTACAGTTAAAAAAGAACAAATTTCAAGTGTTCAGCTTATTGAATTTTTTTCTATGTATATACCCAGGTAACCAGCCAGATTAAGGTATAATACCCAGAGTGTCCCTTCGTGCCCTTTCTGAGCCACTCAGGCGTCCCTCAACTGTTTCTTTTAAATAAAGATTTTATTTATTTATTTGAGAGAGAGAGAGGGAAAGTGTGTGTGAGCAGGGGAAGGGGCAAAGGGAAAAGATCCCAAGCAGACTCCCGATGAGCCAGGAGCCCAAGGCGGGGCTGGATCTCACAATCCTGAATCGAAAGCAAGAGTTGGTGACCCAGGTGCCCTTCTACAATTCTACTGTTGATGGATATCTGGGTTATTGCCTATTTTGGGCTATTATGTATAAAGCTTCTAAGAACATTCTTGTACATGTCTTTTGGTAAACATTTTTTTTTTTTTTAAGATTTTATTTATTTATTTGACACAGAGAGCGAGATTACAAGTAGGCAGAGAGGCAGGCAGAGAGAGAGGAGAGAGGAGGAAGCAGGATCCCTGCCGAGCAGAGAGCCCGATGTGGGCCTCGATCCCAGGACCCTGGGATCATGACCTGAGCCGAAGGCAGCGGCTTTAACCCACTGAGCCACCCAGGCGCCCTTGGTAAACATTTATACTCATTTCACCAAGAGGTACAGGAGTCTTAGGGCATATAATAGGAAAATTTGACCTATTCTGGTTAAGGCCAGGAAATTATTGCACTAAAATGCTTTTTGGGTGATAATGTTTTCTGAATCTCAAACTGGAGGTCAGGAACACATCTCCTATGTCTAGGGAGTTAGTTGGGGACCCTTTCTGCTTTTTCTCTCAGTACTATAAGTGCTAAGATCAAAGATGTTTTGCCACTGGCTGTCACTTATGTATCTGGACTCTTCATAAATGAGTAAGATAAAGCCCTACTACACTAACAATTAGGACAACTATTATTCTGTAGGTGATACTTGTTTTCCTTTTGCTGTCAGCATCCAAATCCCTTCATAGGTTGGGGAATTCCCCAAGTGATGACTCTCGGTTGGAAGGCCCAGCCCACATACTGAAGCTGAAAAGGCCCATCTACCCTAGTCTCCTTTGTAACCAGAGCACAGCAAGTGACCTGCTTGCACAAATCCACCTGTCACTCTGAGTCACCTGAATCTGAGTCATGAGTGTTTCCAGCATCCAAGGCTGGCGGAGTTGGTGGTCCATTTGGCACACAGAGGGCAGCAGAGGGGAGAGCTGTTCCCAGCAGATGGGACTGTAGATGTCATTTTGGACATTGCTCCTGCTGCATGGCCTCCAGCTCAGTCCCTCAGCCGTCCCAGCCATGCTGTAAGCTAGGCAGTAGATGCTAATACATGCCTTTTGTCCTTCAATCAGCCACCTGTGGTTTTTGTGGCTTATAACTAAGAACCCTGACTTCTAAATCCTCCTAACCAAATTTTCCCATTAATGATGATTACTAATATTTATTGTTTTTATAGAACTAGAACAAGAAAACCCTAAAGATTGTATGAAGTCACAAAAGACTTTACATACCCAAAGCAATCTTGAGAAAGAATCACTAACCTGGGGGTGCCTGGATTGCTCAGTTGGTTCAGTGTCTGCCTTGGGTTCAGTTCATGATCCCAGGGTCCTGGGATCGAGGCCTGCATCGGGCTCCCCGCTCAGCAGGCAGCCTGCTTCTCCCTCTGCCACTCCCCCTGTTTGTGCTCTCTTTCTTGTTCACTATCTCTCTCTCCTTCGAATAAATAATAAAATCTTAAAAAAAAAAAAAAGAACCACCAATACTAGATTTCAAGCCATACTACAAAGTTATAATAATCAAAACAGGATGGTACAGGCACAAAAAAACAAGACACATAGATCAATGGAACAGGATACAGAGCACAGAAATAAACCTACCCCTATGTGGTCAATTAATATCCAACAAAGGAGGCAAGAATATACAATGGGAATAAAGACAGTCTCTTCATAAGGGTGTTGGGAAAACTGGACGGTTACATGCAAAGAATGACACTGGACCATTGCCTTACACCATACATAAAAATAAACACAAAATGGATTAAAGACTTAAATGTGAGACCTGAAACCATAAAACTCCTCAAAGAAAACACAGGCAGTATACTCATGGACATTAACCTTAGCAATATTTTCCTGGATATGTCTCAGGAAATATGTTTTCCAGACAAGTGAAACAAAAGCAAAAATAAATAATTGGGGCTACACTGAACTAAAATACTTTTGCACAGTGAAGGAAACCATAAGCAAAATGAAAAGGCAACCTACTGAATGGGAGAAGATATTTACTAATGATTTATCTGATAAGTAGTGAATATCCTAAATATATAAGGAACTCATACAACACCCAAAACACAAATCACCTTCATAAAAAAATGGGCAGACAACCTGAATAGACATTTTTTAAAGATTTTTTTAAAATTTTTAAGTAATCTCCACACCCAACATCGAGCTCAAACTCACAACCCTGAGACCAAGAGTCACATGCTCTACTGACTGAGCCCGCCAGGCGCCCCTGAATAGATATTTTTCCAAAGAAGACATACAGATGGCCAACAGAAACATGGAAAGATGCTTATCATTAGGGAAATGTAAATCAAAACCACAATGAGATATCACGTTACACCAGTCAGAATGGCTAGAATCAAAAAGACAAGAAATAACAAGCATTGGTGAGGTTGTGGAGAAAAGGGAACCCTCGTGCACTGTTGGTGGGAAAGTAAATGGTGCAACCACTGTGGAAAACAGTATGGAGTTTCCTCAAAAAACTTAAAATAGAACCAAAACTGTAAAATTAAATGTAAGCATTTTCATAGAGAATTTGTTTACGATATGATTTCAGGCTTTTTTTTTTTTCCATATGCTCTCATTGCTCAGAAGAGTTAAGTGACTTGTCTAAGGGCCACACAGTTTGGACCTAGATTTAACTCTCATTCCTTTCTTTTTATAATGTGAACATCGATAACTTTAAAACAGGGACACCTGGGTGGCTCAGTCGGTTCAGCATCTGCTTTTGGCTCAGGTCATGTTCCCCGGGGTCCTGGGATCAAGCCCCTTGTCGGGCTCCCTGCTCAGAGGGCAGCCTGCTTCTCCATCTCCATCTCCATCTGCATTTCCCCCCCATTCCTCCACTGTGCGTGCGCTCTCTCTCAAATAAATAAATAAAATCTTTAAAATAACTTTAGGGCACCTGGGTGGCTCAGTGGGTTAAAGCCTCTGCCTTCGGCTCAGGTCATGATCTCAGGGTCCTGGGATCGAGGCCCGCATCGGGCTCCCTGCCCAGCAGGGAGCCTGCTTCCTCCCCTCTCTGTCTGCCTGCCTGTCTGCCTACTTGTGATCTCTCTCTCTGTCAAATAAATAAATAAATAAAATCTTAAAAAAAAAAACAACTTTAAAACAATTATGTAACTGAACCGCATTAAAATGATATACAGAACATAAAAACTCTAAATTCAGAAAAATTATCTAGTTTTAGATAAAACACATTAAAAAAACAAACCATTTTGTGAGTACCAAAGCTCTTCTTTATATATGTAAGAAGAACAGGCCTGAGTAAGATGAGAATGGAGGGATATGCTCCAAAATGTTACCAGGGACTATCTCTGGGAGGTGGAATTATGGGCGATTGTATTTGTGTGTATTTGGGAGGAAAAGTATGAGCTTACCTTCATCTTCTAAATTTTCTGCAATAAATGCACTACCTATACACTTTCTGAAAAAGCCTTTTATTACTGTTATTAAATAGTCATTTAATATTGTACCTTTAAAATAGCCAACTCATTATCTAACTCAATGGAAAGTATACTTTGAATATCCAGTAACTGCTTATTGAGCAAGCATCTCCCTGGTATGTTACATGCATCATTCCATTTTAATTTATTTTTTAAAGATTTCATTTTTTATTTGACAGAGAGAGCATAAGCAGGCAGAGGGAGAGGGAGAAGCAGGCTCCCCGCTGAGCAGTGAGCCCCACCTGGGGCTTGATCCCAGGATCCTGAGATCATGACCTGAGCTGAAGGCAGATGCTTAGTCGACTGAGCCACCCAGGTGATCCCCCCATTTTAATTTTTATAACAGTTTCATCAGGCAATAGTGGTATCGTCACGTCACAGATAAGGAGGCTGATGCTTACAGAGGTTCAACGGTCAAGATCACACAACAAGTAATGGAGCCTGGGTTGTAGTGATCTCAAAAGTCCACCTTCTCCGTCTGCTGGGCAGCACCAACCCTCCTACCTTCTGACCACTCCCAGCTTCTCTAGTATATGAGAATTGCTCTGTCACAGTCTGGTGTGGCCTCTTAGATACTCTTCTTTAAAAACACATTTAAGGTATTAGTCAATTTAAAAATGATTATATATATCATAAAAAGACTGGAAGGAGGGCGCCTGGGTGGCTCAGTGGGTTAATGCCTCTGCTTTCGGCTCAGGTCATGATCTCAGGGTCCTGGGATCGAGGCCCGCATCGGGCTCC
>LNAC01000299.1:1971499-1997768 GCA_002007465.1 Ailurus styani
TCTCTCTCTCTGCCTGCCTCTCTGCCTCCTTGTGATCTCTCTCCCTCTGTGAAATAAATTAAAAAAAAAAAAAAAAAGACTGGAAGGATATGTTCCAAACAGTATATATCACCAGGGTGGGACTTTTATTTACTTATTTTTAAAGTACTCTACCCCCAATGTGGGGTTTGAACTCATGATCCCGAGATGCAGAGTCACATGCTCTACTGAATGAGCCAGCCAGACACCCCAATAGTGTTGGGACTTTTATTTTCTAAGCTTTTATACTTATTATTTTTTTTTTTAATTTTATTTTTATTATTTGCCCAAGGGGTACAGGTCTGTGAATCATCAGGCTTACATCTTTCACAGCATTCACCAAAGCACAAACCCTCCCCAATGTCCATAACCCACTAGTTTTTTTTTCTTAAAAAACTTTTCTTCAATAGTTTTTTTTTAAAGATGAAAATCAGAAAAAAAATTATAGATTATTCCTATATTGCCCATCTTTTGAATACTGGTGCATCTCAGTATCAGGTTCAGTATACAAACCATTTCTAGAAATGAGCATAACAAAAATGTGTACTTCACACCAAGCCTCAGCCTTCTCACTCAGATGTCCCCTTGGACAATAGCCTCAGGTTCTCGGCCTGACTACCATATCTTCCACGCTAGAACAGTATCTGGCCAACAAAAGCATTTGGCACATAACTGGCAAATGCATGACTGAAGAATATGTACTTTCTTATAAGTTTTAGATATATTGACATGTTCTCTTATTAAGTTTCAAATTAGGATACATATTAAAGTCATCTGGACAAAGGAAAATGTACAGGGAAATATCTTTGCTTCCAGATGTCACAACTTGCTAAAGGTATCTGTTAGGGGTTGACTAGTATCCTTCCCCTGCAAAAAAAGTTCTGGGGCACCTGGGTGGCTCAGTGGGTTAAGCCTCTGCCTTCAGCTCAGGTCATGATCTCAGGGTCCTGGGATTGAGCCCCGCATTGGGCACTCCACTCAGTGGAGAGCCTGCTTACTCCTCTCCCTCTGCCTGCCTCTCTGCCTACTTGTGATCTCTCTCTCTTTGTCAAATAAATAAATAAAAATCTTAAAAAAAAAAAGTTCTAATGTCTGGTACATCAAGAATGTAATGTTATTTAGAAATAGGGTCTTTGCAGGGGTAATTAGTTAAGATGAGGTCACAGAAGAGAGGGGTGTCCATAATCCAATATGACTGGTGTCCTGGTAAGAAGACAGCCAAGTGAATGGGGCGCCTGAGTGACTCAGTGGGTTAAGCCTCTGCCTTCGGCTCGAGTCATGATCCCAGGGTCCTGGGATCGAGCCCCACATCAGGCTCTCTGCTTGGCGGAGAGCCTGCTTCCCCCTCTTTCTATCCCTGCCTCTCTGCCTACTTGCGATCTCTCCCTCTGTCAAATAAAAAAAAAATTTAAAAAAAATCTTAAAAGAAGACAGCCAAGTGAAGACTGAGACACAAGGGAGAAGGCAATGTGAAGGCAGAGGATTGGGGTGATAACACACAAGCCAAAGAACATCAAAGATTGCCAGCAAACCACCAAAAGCTAGGAAGGATTCCCCTACTGGTTTCAGAGAGAACATGGCCCTACTGACACCTTGATTTCAGATTCACCTGCAGAACCGTGAGACAATAGATTTCTGTTGTTGTAAGCCCCTCGGCTTGTGCTACACAGTGGCCTTGGCTTTGAATTTTTGCAAATAATAGGGGAGGAAGAAACTGTCACCTGAACATCATGACCTACAGGTTTTCAATGACTTTCCAGTTTGTTTTCTGATAATGGAAAATATTTTCAAGAACATGAACAGTCAATACAGGAATGCTAAAAAACAAACAATGAAGGGCACACAGAAAAGTAGTTGAAATTTTAATAAGCCTAGGTATTGACATAAAAAATTTTAAAAGTTAGTGTTACAACATTGGTTTTCAAAGATTAACACTTACAATTATAGTAAAATTAAGTTTTACAAAGATAAATTTTTTAACACCTCATTTTACTATGAATCTAATTCCTTACAATCTATCAAAATGGTATTATTTCATGGTTTTTTTTTTTTTTTAGATTTTATTTATTCATTTGACACAGAGAGAGAGACCACAAGTAGGCAGAGAGGCAGGCAGAGAGAGAGGAGGAAGCAGGCTCCCTGCCGAGCAGAGAGCCTGATGTGGGCCTCGATCCCAGGACCCTGGGATCACAACCTGAGCCGAAAGCAGCAGCGTTAACCCACTGAGCCACCCAGGCGCCCATGGTTTTTTTTTTTTGTTTTTTTTTTTTCCTTTTCTTTTTTTTAAAGCACTGGTGTGCTTCTTAGGTAAAATGTCAACATGGGGCCCTAATATATAAGACAGAAAGTGAGGCTGTTCCAGTTAAGTGGGGGGTTCAAGAGGGGCCTCACACTTCCCTAGGTGTCACCTCTAAAGACACATAGGGCATTAAGCATACTCTGGGAGCCACGGTATTAAAATATTAACACTAAGCGGTAAATAAGATTTCAAAGATAAAGAAAAACTAGGACGTCCATTCAGTATCCAACGCTTTTTAAGCCTCTGCTTTTCCACACACTTTTCTTTGGTTTCATTGCTTTAGAAAATTGTCTGAACATTAGTTGTTCGAATGGCAGCTGTGGTGTACTTCTGCACCTAGGAAACTTGCCACAGGACAGACGCTGCTGAATAGGATCCAACAGCAGTGACTTTTAAAAACCTTTTTTTAGGTAGTCCATTGTTCATACTACTAAGAATAAAACACTTCTCATGGATAAAGCCCCACAGCCAAGAGAATGATTGGGAAGATGAAGCATCAGAGTAAATCAAAAGGAGATACTAAATAAGTGTAGGATCACGGGGCCTTAGCCAACAGGGCAGAAGAGGCAACGATGGTCACACAATCCTTGCACTGGATGTGTATGGGAAGGGCTGGGCTGTGGTGAGGCATATCTCTGTGCACAGTGATAGTGATTCACGAGAGGAAGGGTGCAGTGGACCCCAGGGGGCGCAGAACCACAGGGAAGCACCTGCTTAAGGCTACATGTGGTAAGAGTTATTAATTGCAAAAAAAGAAACCCATGAGACAGGTGGGCCTTCTGGTTAACTGGTTGAACATGCCAATACTTTCTTTGGCAGTTTGTTCACATCACAATCACTTCTACGGACCACACGTGCAAATGGACTGCACGTAATGTACCGCGATCTCTTCTAAGTGCTTTACAAACAGTACTCATTTCAGCCTCATAACAACCCTACAAGGTAGGCACTACCGTTAGCTCCACTTTTGCAGATGAGAAAATAGGCACAGAGAGATCAAGCAACTTGCCTGAGATCCTGAGACTTGCAAATGTTGATCTCGGATTCAACGCCCTTTCAAGAGAAGGCAGGACACCTTGGCCCGGAAGAGAAACATGTCTTAGAGAAACCCCAGGAGCTGGCCTGAGTTAAAAAGGAGAAAACAGCCCCAGAATGATACTCTGTGTGGTCATCACTCTGTGAGGATAAGATCTCTAAGCTACCTTTACCTCTAACAGGATAAATATAAGATGGACACAGCATTTCTTCCATTCCGAGTAAAGGTCCTTGGTAAGTTGAATTTGTTCTGAAATGTTTGAAGTGAGGTTATATTATCATGGCATGGCAAACCAGCTAACCAACTAGAAACCGATGCTGGAAGCACATGCTTCTCTAACACAGACTAGCATGGAAAACACAGTAAATAAATATTAAGTTTAATATAAAAAAAGTGGTTTCAAATAAGGTTTAAGAATAACCTTATACATTCCAGTTCATTACTTTATCATATTCTTGAATTCTTTGCTTTATGTGAGAAAGTTTATTCTTCAGATAATCACAGCGTTCTTTTTTTTCCAGAAATGTGGGATCCTGGAAAAGAAACACAACCAGTATTTTCACTTCTAGTTTCCTCTGTGAAGAACACAGAAACATATTATCAGTCAGAAAATGACTCTTCACAGCAGATTTCCTGCAACAGATTTTAAAGTCTTCCTGAGAAGAATAACAGCTCTTTACATTTTTAAAGATGATTTTATTTTTTAGAATACTTTCAATTTCACAGCAAAATTGAGTAGGAAATACAGAGAGTTGAGACAACTTTAACTTCAGTAGTTTAAAATATATCAAAGAGCAAATTAATAAGTACAGAAAAGATTAACAGAAGCTCTCTCCACCCTCTACTGTGCAATTAAGGATGGAGTGAAAAATGTAAAATGACTAATTTTTTTGAAGGAAATGTCAGTGAAAAGTTCTATATTGCTGCTTATTTCTCTAAGTTGCTAAAAACCAGGATGTAACAGAATGTGTTCAGGAAAGAGAGAAGAAGAAAAGGCATTCAGGAGACACTCATGTTCTCTAGTAAGTAGCATCTGAAGAAATATTAAAAAAACACTATTTTAGCCAAAAGAATCTAAGGTCTGTCAGCTATCACCACTGTACCTGCATAAGAATATACTTCGAAGAAGAAAATGGGTTTACTCACATTCTTTTTTTTCTTAAACTCTTCATGGATTCTTGAAATCCTCTCACGTTCCTAAAAATAATATATTGTATACTTGAATTAAAACACCTGCATTTACTCAAATTGAATCTCAAAAATATCTAAGTACACTGAGAATTAGAACAGAAAATAATTTTTATCGAAGACTATAATGAAAGTATTCACACACTAAAATTCGATTCACTGGACAAAGATTAGGAGGCTTCCTACCTGCCACACACATTAGGATCTACAGATGAACAAGAGAGAAATCCCCCCACCTGCATGAAACCAGCACCAAGTTCCAGGGCCACTGCACGCCAGCTGTCTGACCTGGGCAAGCAGTTTATCCCAGGACTCCGTTCTCTTCCTGGTGACCCCAAGTACCTCATGAAGTTGTAAGGCGGTTCACATATTTGAAATGATCCCTGCTTGGTATGTAATAACCACATTACTCACTGAGATTAAGAGGTTGAGACTATTTGACTTTCAAATATAATGGGGCGCCCAGGTGGCTCAGTGGGTTAAAGCCTTGGCCTTCGGCTCAGGTCATGATCTCAGAGTCCTAGGATCGAGCCCCATATTGGGCTCTCTGCTCAGCAGGGAGCCTGCTTTCCTCTCTCTCTCTCTGCCTACTTGTGATCTTTCTCTATCAAATAAATAAATAAAATCTTTAAAAAAATAACTAAGTAAAATTCCTTCTAAGAACATATTTATAATAAATACGAAATTTATTAATGGACTGAACAATCTATTCAAAGGGAACAGATTACTAGGGCAATTTATCCACGTAAAACCTGTGCTTTAGAGTTGTCAGACACCATAAACCTAATAAATAAAATAGAAAATATAATGTTTGCAGTTGTAAAAGCCTCCCCCGAGAACACTTCTCATCACCCACGCTCATTCTTTTTGCGATCTAATTCTTCCGTGCCTTTTGCATGAGTGTCATCTGTGCTTTGATCGTTTGCCAGCCTTGAGGTGACTGGCTAATTCAGTTGTGACCTGTCTGAAGAGGGCCTGGATTGGGAGGAAACTAGCTGCTGGGGCCAGCAGTGATGGTGGTGATGCAGGCCTCTATCCTAGAGGCTGTCAGAAAAACGGAATTTAAGACAGTGAGGACTGGACAGATTATTTTGAGCACTATTCCTATTTCATAGACTCAGGAAAGTCATGTGATTCATTTTCCAAGGGCACACAAGCAGGTCTGTGAGAGAACCTATCCCTCCTAACCAGGCTCCTGGGTTTTGGAACACTGCCCTGGGGACCGGTCAGGAAACGAATGGGCCTTCCCTCTGACTACCACCCATGGCAAAGCTCAGCCTGTGGCCAATGAGAAGTTAACTTTTGTGATACAATTAATATTTCTACTTTAGATAGGGACTTGAGGAGACTGGAAGACTAACTGTGGCCTTGTCATTTGGCTACTTACTTACCATGCTGTGTACAAACCACAGGAAACGACTATTTTTTTTTGTATTTTTTTAAGATTTTATTTATTTGACACAGAGAGAGAGATCACAAGTAGGCAGAGAGGCAGGCAGAGAGAGAGGAGGAAGCAGGCTTCCTGCTGAGCAGAGAGCCCGATGCGGGGCTCGATCCCAGGACCCTGAGATCATGACCTGAGCCGAAGGCAGAGGATTTAACCCAGTGAGCCACCCAGGCACCGCTACTATTGTTGATACTGTACAGAAATATCACGGGAGGACCCAGTCTCAGTCCCTACTATAATCAGGCCCTTGCCACCCATCAGTTGTGGACCCACACAGCAGAGACCTTGCCCATTTATACAAAGCCCATAAACCAGAGCCCACCGGGTCCAGGCTCAAAGACGACACGACTGACTGCTCGGCATCCTGTCAGCCAGTATGCTCTTCCCAGCCTGTGCTGACACAATCTCCTGACGCCTGTTCAGTCCTTCCTGCACTCCTTCCAGGGCCTATAAATTTGGGCGTCCTTCTTGGACCTGTGGACCCTGTTTGTCTTTCAAATTATACCAAGTGACCCTTGACCTGCAATATTTGCTGGATATTTCCTGTTTCCTGGTACTGCCATCTCCTAGAAAACACCATTCCTTTGTCCAGGAGTGGAAAATGTTATTACTCTAGACATTTTGGCTTAGAGAGCTCATAATTACAACCGATTTAAATGTACACCTAATAGTCTGTGGTCAAAACAAAGATGCCCAGTCCATATGGATCATAGGGGCAGAATACATATATGTAAAATACGTATGTGTGTGTGTGTGTGTGTGTGTATACACACACACATATATATGCACATATATATATATATATATATATATGGTAGTTACATACATACATTAACTTGCTTGATATTTGTTAAAAATACTGTGAGTTTTAAAAATTTGAATTATAGGGGCACCTGGGTGGCTCAGTCAGTTTAGCGTCTGCCTTTGGCTCATGTCATGATCCCAGGGTCCTGGGATCGAGCCCCGCATCAGGCTCCCCGCTCTTCGGGAAGCCTGCTACTCCCTCTCCCTCTGCCTGTTGCTCCCCCTGCTTGTGTTCTCTCTCTCTCTCTGTCAAACAAATAAATAATAATCTTTATAAAAATTTTTGAATTATACAAATAATAGCTCAGACTAATACATAGTCTTTTAAAAAGTTAGGATATTACAGATAAATGTTCATAGCATTATTCATAACAATCAAAAAGTGGAAACAACTGAAATGTCCATCAGTTGATAAATAGATAATGTGGTACATACATACAATCGAGTAAATAGCACAAAAAGGAATGAAATACTGAATCTTGCTACAATATAAATAAACCTTAAAAATGTTATGAAAAGGGTGCCTGGGTGGCTCAGTCGTTAAGCGTCTGCCTTCAGCTCAAGTCATGATCCCAGAGTCCTGGGATCAAGCCCCGCATCAGGCTCCCTGCTCTGCGGGAGAGCCTGCTTCTCCCTCTGCCACTCCCCCTGCTGGTGTTTCCTCTCTTGCTGTGTCTCTCTGTCAAATAAATAAATAAAATCTTAAAAAAAAAAAGTTATGAAAAGCCAGATGCAAAAGGCCACATATTATATCATTCCATTTTTATGAAATGTTTAAAATAAGGAACTCCATAGAGACAGAAAGTCCATTAGTAGTTGTCAGTGGTTGGAGAGGGGCAGGGATGGGGAATATGTACTGATGGGTACGGGGTTTCTTGCTGGAGTGATGAAAATGTTCTGGAATTAGGGGGTGGTAATGTTTATACTACTTTGTGAATGTACTAAAACCCCGTGAATTGGTCAGTCTAAAAGGGTGAATTTTATGGTATGTGAATTGTGTCTCAATAAAAAATATACATCTGATAAAAAGTGCCACAGATTATCAGGGGATCCTGATTTCAGAAATATTAAAATGTGAGACTCCCCCAAACTCCAGAACCTTACAGAAAGTGACTGAGTCCTTGGTGACTGTGAGCTCTTCCCTGGCTCCCTCGGTCACAATCACGGTTATCCTTCTGATAATGTGGATGTGTGTGCCCAGCAGCTCAGATCTACTCTCTGTCATTATGCACTGTGCTCTTTGGACCTGGGGTGCTATCTGTTTGGCCATTACTTACCCCTGGAGAATCTGGAGACTGCATGACCCCCGGTTGCTCCCCTACACCGTGCCCACACGTTTGTGAATAAATCTTTTTCAAATTATCTTAGTCCGAGTGTGCCATCAGTCCCCTTTAGGACCCTGATGGACTCACTATATATCTTAGGCAAATTTATTTTTTACTAAGAAAATAAAATGATTGCTTTATAACTGTTTAATAACTGAAGGCAAAAGACACAGAACTATATAATATGAATTGTAATCCTGACTAGTGCCCTTGAAGACCTCAAATGATTTTCCGAGACACAGACAGCAAATGCACATGGTTGTTATGGCCACCCCACATTTACATGAAGGTTGGGCTTTACCCTTCCTTTCTCAAGGCCCCTCCTAGGCAGCTGTAGGCACTGACCTGTTGGTTTTCTGAACAACGCGGCAATCTGCTCATCACTGCATCCAGCTCATCGAACTTCCTCAAGACAGCCTGGACTTCTGCAGAGAGCTCTTTGTACTCTGAAAACTGGTCTTGGAACACAGCTTTATAGCGTTCTCGTTCATCTTCTGTCTGAATCACAGGGTATTTTCTGATGGAAAAAATTAACCAATGTTGTGACTTTTTCACTGAAAATAGGCTGAACGGAAAATCAGCCTAGCTTATTCCTCACTGACCATGCCATATCTTCAATTCAATATCCTACCTCTCCAGGAACAAACAACTGCTTAAACATAAATGTTGTTTAGCAGAGAGCATGAACTTGGAGACAAACAGGATCTTTCCATTTCTGCCTCAATGAAGGATTTAGACAGACACTCACGCTACATAGTCAGGCATCACGATAGGCTTAGGGATGTGGCCTGCGGGGATGTGCCCACTCAGAAGTTCAGGTTTCATTTTTGTTGGTCTCAACTCTTGGACATTAACTTCTTGGTCTCTCTGTCTGTCACCACCGGTGGCAATATCACACTACAGTTTGGGAGAAAAAGAGGATTTATTTGTAAACAGAGGCAGAGGAAGAGGGGGGGAAAACCCATGAATTTATCTTAGAAGAAAACGGTAGGGAGAAGCAGGAGGAAGAAAAGTAGAAGCAGCAATTAACATTTCACTTGAGAATCACTTGTTTTATAATCACAAAATTGTTCCAAATCTGTAATAGCTAAGGGGAACCACACTGAGGTACAGGAGTACATGACAGGTAAAACCATCATGTGTATGTGAAATGTGGATGATCAAATACTAAATGTGGGGTTCTTAAGTACTTTATTTAGGATGTATACCCAACTAGCTATAAAAGAATACAAAATGTAGGGCACCTAGGTGGCTCAATTGTTAAGCATCTGTCTTCAGCTCAGGTCATGCAATCGAGCCCCACATCCGCGGGAAGTCTGCTTCTCCCTCTGCCCCTTCCCCATCTTGTGATCTCTCTCTCATTCTCTCTCATAATAAATAAATAAATAAATAAATAAATAAATAAAATCTTTAAAAAAAAGAATACAAAATGTCGTTCAAAATAAGAAATTCAGGGCACCTGGGTGGCTCAGTGGGTTAAAGCCACTGCCTTCGGCTCAGGTCATGATCCCAGGGTCCTGGGATCGAGGCCCACATCGGGCTCTCTGCTCAGCGGGGAGCCTGCTTCCTCCTCTCTCTCTCTCTGCCTGCCTCTCTGCCTACTTGTAATCTCTCTGTGTCAAATAAATAAATAAAATCTTAAAAAAAAATAAGAAATTCAGGGTAAAAAATATGGAACAAGGCTACTTAAATGGAAAGAGAAAAAATGTCGCAGGGAACTTGAGATGAATCGACCACAAGTAGCCAGCACGTAGGTTGGAAAGGGAGATGAGTTACACTGTTTTCACTGCCTGAAAAGGAAAGCAAGCAAACCCAGAGGAAAGGCAGTGGAGGCCTTTCAGCTCTCCATGAGTTTTGAACCTGTGGCTCCCTGGTGTAAGTCACTCTGGTTTCTCAACTGGAAAGTTCTGAGAAGTCTTTTTAGCAAAAAATGGTACATTAAAAAGAGGAGAAGTAGCACAAGATGAAATGGCCCATAGGGGAAGTAGCTCTAAAGCCCTGACAGACAGGAAGCAGGGGTGTCAATGCCCAGGGAAACCTATCCTGGAATGGGTAGGCTCACATGGACGTGCAGCTCTGGGGAAAGAATGTTCAGGGACCCCAATGGGCAGGGCCCAGAACACTGACCAAACTGGTGAGGCGGGTGAATGCCAGGAGAGGGGTTTCCATTTTACACAGGAAGCAGCAAGGTTCAGAGAGGTTAAGTAAATTTTCTAGGGCCTCAGAGCTGGGAAGTGGAAAATCCATGATTAAAACCCAGAACTTTTGGGGGGCACCTGGGTGGTTCAGTCCATTAAATGTCTGACTCCTGATCACAGCTCAGGTCTTGATCTCAGTGTTATGAGTTCAAGCCCTGGCTTCGGCTCCACACTGGGCATGGAGCCTACTTAAAACAAACAAATGCCTGGGGGGCTCAGTCCGTTGAGCGTTTGCCTTCAGCTCCGCCTGTAATTTCAGGGTCCTGAAATCGAGTCCTCAATCGGGCTCCCTGCTCAGCAGGGAGTCTGTTTCTCCCTTTGCCTCTGCCCCTTCCCTGCTCATGCTCTGTCTCTCCCAAAAAACAAACACAAAAAAACAACAACAGAACTTTTCGGCTTAATGATGTTTTAAATGAATAACACAGGGAAGGTTTACTTAAATGCATACTGTTCAATCCCAAAGTGCCCTGCAATTCTGGTAGCTCCCCAGAAATGGTTGACTTCTCATTAGAGGAGTCAGCCTTCCTCCACTGGGCTCTTGGGACTTCAGCACACACTTGTTGATTTAAACTTCCTGAACTAAACTGAGAGCAGCTTAGGAGGGCTCCCACTTGGCTGAAAACAAACTACAACACATTTTAAAACTTTGCTCTTTACCTTGCCAGGCAGAACTTTAAAATCCTTTTGTTTCCTGATTTCCCTATCTCTGAGGCCACATCTGAGGTTTGGTTTAAGATTAGCTCATCCTAGAACTCACCAGCTTTTAACTCCCCAAACAGCACAGCCCACGCATTAGCGGGTGAGGCAGCTAACCACCCCTGGGGGAGGGTTTTGCAGAGGAGAAGAGCTGCCCACAGCATCCAAGGCGACAGCTGGAAGGGGAACAAGACGGCCTTGGTGCAGGAGGGACGGTGGCCACTGGGTCCCAAACAGCAAAGATGCAGGTGAGGAGCAGGAAACCCCCGAGGAAAGGAGATTAAATGGAGTATTTCAGGGAACACCTTCTGAGGTTAGTATTTACTCTCCTTTGTCTCCACTTTTTAAGAGGCCATTTCTTCAAACAAATGAATTCTTTTTTTTTTAAAGATTTTATTTTATTTGACAGAGAGAGAGAGAGGGAGATTACAAGTAGGCAGAGAGGCAGGCAGAGAGAGAGGAGGAAGCAGGCTCTCCGCTGAGCAGGGAGCCCGATGCGGGCCTCGATCCCAGGACCCTGGGATCATGACCTGAGCCGAAGGCAGAGGCTTTAACCTACTGAGCCACCCAGGCGCCCCAAACAAATGAATTCTTACCTGTTTGATCTTGATAATGAATCACAGTATTAAAAAGAGGGAAACGGGGCGCCTGGGTGGCTCAGTGGGTTAAAGCCGCTGCCTTCGGCTCAGGTCATGATCCCAGGGTCCTGGGATCGAGGCCCACATCAGGCTCTCTGCTCAGCAGGGAGCCTGCTTCCTCCTCTCTCCTCTCTCTCTGCCTGCCTCTCTGCCTACTTGTAATCTCTCTCTCTCTGTGTCAAATGAATAAATAAAAAAAAAAATATTAAAAAAAAAAAAAAAGAGGGAAACGGGGCGCTGGGTGGCTTGGTGGGTTAAGCATTTGCCTTCAGCTCAGGCCATGATCTCAGGGTCCTGGGATCGAGCCCTGCATCAGGCTCTCCGCTCAGCAGAGAGCCTGCTTCCCCCTCTCTCTCTCTGCCTGCCTCTCTGCCTACTTGTAATTTCTTTCTCTCTGTCAAATAAATAAATAAAACCTTAAAAAAATAATAAAAAGAGGGAAACAGGGACCCCTGGGTTGCTCAGTTAAGTGTCTGCCTTCAGCTCAGGTCACAATCCCAGAGTTCTGGGATCGAGCCCCATATTGGGCTCCCTGCCCGGGGGGGGCCTGGTTCTCTCCCTCTGCCTCCCACCCCCCACCCCCGCTTGTGCTCTCTCTCTCAAATAAATAAAATCTTAAAAAAATAAAATGAGGGGAACCTTTTTTGGCACAAATAAATGGATCTCTATTTCAAGGGCTCCCTCTTGAGCTTCTGAATAGTTAACAATCTGTTTGCCATGCTGCTGGCTGAGGGAGCCGCTGTGGGGAATGCTGACCCTTCACAGCTTAGCAGCAGCCCCAGTTGTCAAGCTCAGATTTCTGGGTCAAAATCATAAATTCTGCCCAGGTAGAATTTTTTTCCCTAGGTAAAGTTTTTAAGCAGGAACTATTAATTTTCCTTACTTGCCCATCCCTAATTCCAAGATTCACTTTTTAATTTAAAATGGGACCTTTAAGAAGTCAGACAATTTTCAGAGACTATTTCATCTGCTTTAAATTTTTCTGTTTTTTATGCTCTTAATATTTTCTTTCACTGTATTTGGGTGAACCTCACTGATCATCAATTCAGAAAACCTTACTGAGGAAAAAAAAAAAACATGAAAGTACACGTAAGACAAAGATTCAGAACCTTGTTAGGCTCTTATTAGAAGGATGCGTTTGGCTCCAGCCCTGGGACACACCATTCTCAGACCGTATTCCTGACTACAAATACCCGGCCCCAGGTTTCACAGGACCTTTCTTTGCTTCTAGCAAAAAAAAACATGTCTTGTCGGCAAATAACAGAAAAGCTTTATTGTCAGGCAAGAGAAAGTAAGCAATGCGGTAAGTAATGCTATGGTTATAATTACTAAGCTTTTCAAATTAAAAAATGCACTGATGAGGAGGGTGGGGGATCGGCATTATGGGTGAAGGTGAGGGGGAGGTCCCCTTCCAGTTAATTTATTCAAGTAAGGGGATGAAAGGCACAGCATAAGGAAGACGTCAATGTAACAGTGTTGTTTGGTGACAGATGACAGCTACACTTGTGGTGAGCACAGCATAAGTGTATAGAGAAAGCTGAATCACTATGTTGTACACCTGAAACTAATGTAACGTTGTGTGTCAACTAACTTCAATTAAAAAAATGCTTTAGATAAAAACGGACTGAATATGCTACCAAGTTAGAAATAGTGTGAAGGCTGTGTGGCTCAGTCGGTTAAGCATCTGCATTCTGCTCAGGTCATAATCCCAGGGTTCTGGAATCAAGCCCCAAGTTGGGCTCCTTGCTCTATGGGAAGTCTGCTTCTCTCTCTCCCACTACTCCTGCTTGTGTTCCATCTTTTGCTGTGTCTCTCTTTGTCTAATAAATAAATAAAATCTTTTTTAAAAAGTGTACACTTGTCCAAATTTTGAGTCTCTCCCTCTGAGCACACCATACACTGATGCAGGAGCCCAGATCCCAAACCCACACCACCACATCAATGTTCAGATTAGATTCTGACTTTTCTACCTTGGGAAAAAAACTGTCCAGCACTTAGGGACTTATTAGAATTTGTTTCCGTCTCTGTTTGATCTTACTTCATGTCTGTATATTTCTTTTTAAAAATGACTTTCTTTGCTTTTCAAAAAGTATATTTGTTAAAATACAAAATAAGAAGTTATAGCCTAGTAAATAGTTCCAAACAGGGGACAGGAAACTTAAGTTCAGAGAGGGTAAGTAACTTCTTCAGAATCACAGAGCTAGTAGTAATCAAATTCAGATTTGCCTGATTCCAAACTTTATTTTATCTTCATCATACTACACTGCCTTTCCTGTGGTAGCCTGCCAATTCTTCCCTACTAAGAACAGGGAAGGTAGCAAGTGAAAATCAATGAGAAATTGGAGATCCAGCCTTTCCTAAAGGTTTCTAGTAGGTAAGTCCAATAGAGATTACCCAATTGAGTCACAGGATTCCCTCACAGAGGTCTGCCTCTAGAATATACCTAAATGTTGATCCACTGTGATTCACTTTCCAAGAAAAGAGCCCTGTGAAAAGGTGCCCTTTGCATTCAGCTCCCATATCTTGAAAGAGTGTAAATTAACAGGATTGGTATGATTTTCAAAGGAGCCCTAGGAATGGGAGTTCTAACTCCACTAAGATTATTCCTGACTATTCCAGGACCTCTTGGGAGCCGGGACCCTGCAATACACTCCGGACATGCCTGGTACCAGCCTCCTAGGGCAGCCGGAAAGAGGTACCCTAGCGCTTGCTGGCAGATCTTCCTAATCCCGTCCTACCTGTAGAGTTTCCTTCAGCCACACTGTCACCAAACAATGACACTGACCACCCTCGCATTTGGGGCACCTTCCCCAATTCAGCCAGGCCTTTCAGGTTGACTCTACTCTGCACTTAACACAACTAGAAAATCCCATTACCTCAAAGGGAGTGGTGAGGAAGCCCATAAATTCCACTGTGGTAAAGAATGACTACCATTGCCATATCACTGCCACACTGCAGCCCTGTGAGACAGCCCTGTTCAGCTTGTTGCTGAAAATCAACATCTGCAAAGTGCACACCACCATTAACCCCCACGAAGCAAACAGAATCTTAAGTCCCTGAGGATGATCAGAAACATACTTCCTAATGCCAGCACTCTGACTTGCTGCCCCTGATAGCAGATTATGCTATCACCTGTTCCCAAGACTATCAACTTTTAGAAAGTGAATTTCCTTATACAGAAGTTTTTAGACCCCTTTTCCATTATAAATAGCCTGTGTAACCCTGATCCATTTTCTACACTAAAGTCCTTTGAAACTTGTTATTTTCCACACGATGAGCGTTATTTTAGGACTCTCACCAGGCTGCGATGCAGCCACAATTGTCATTCCTGGCCAGGGTGGGGTTCATGAGTCTCCCAGTCAGTCCCTCTGAGGTAGCAGAATTTATGAAAGCAGTACTGGCGATCTGGAATGAGAGGATTGGCAATGATCAGGCCAAACCACTCTCATGACTCCCACCAGGAAGAGTGCTCTCTTCATTTGGTCAAGGTCACTAACACTGCAAGGCACCCCATAGGGTAAGTTAGGTACTTAAATCTCAGACAAAGGGCCAGTGTTATTAATTACTTAAACATCAGCTCTACATTGCTTATTGCTTATGTCAATTTTATTTCAAGTATTTATTAATTTAATTTGTTAAAAACTTTAAAAATTTTGAATAGGTTATACACATGATACATAATTCAAAAGTCCAATAGGGTATGAATGGTATAATGAAGATATGAAAAATAAGTCTCCCTCTCCCCCTGTCTTCCCACAGTTAGGCAGCGGTCCTCCTAAAAGCAACTACTACCTATCTATCTATCCATCTGTCTATATAACTTTTATAAGTGACCATCCATTTCACTTACTCTGATTGTACCACTGAGTTAGAAAGCCTAACTGAAACGCACATCCTGAAAGGAATAATAAATACGTATTTAAAGCAAATGCACAAAGGAATTAGGAAGTTAAAATGAAGTACAATAAAAGCAAATAAAAAGCCACAGGCACACAGTCATGTGTGTGACTAACTCCATGGACAATGTTCCAAGTGCACAGGTTTGTGGCACTTATGAAAGAGGAACTCTTCACTATTCTGTAGACCAACTGATCCCAGCCTCATTTATCTCATGCCTGGTTAGTCAGGGCTGCTCAAATACCACATGATTTCTAAAGATTTATGGATCCTGGCAAGGTGCAACTGCAGACTTAACATACATGGCAGAAGTAATTTAAGGCAACTGACCCATTAAAAACTGTGGTTAATTACAGATCCCAATTGCTTTGACCATTAACAATGCTGAATTTGAGACATTATCATTCATAAATTGATTTCCCCAGGAGACAGCAGAGAACTCAAATTTCTCTCTCTTTTTTTTTTTTTTGAGAAACACAAATCTTTAAGCAACTTTAGTTTGTTTGTTTTTTTTTAATTACATATAATGCATTATTTGCCCCAGGGGGACAGGTCTGTGAATCATCAGGCTTCTATTGCACCCAAAACCATAAGATACCTAGGAATACTAAGCAACTTTAGTGTTTTGTTTTGTTTTTTTAAGATTTTATTTATTTATTTGACACAGAGCGAGAGAGAGATTACAAGTAGGCAGAGAGGCAGGCAGAGAGAGAGGAGGAAGCAGGCTCCCTGCTGAGCAGGATGCTGAGATCATGACCTGAGCCAAAGGCAGAGGCTTTAACCCACTGAGCCACCAGGCGCCCTAAGCAATTTTAGTTTTATAGTTCTTGCTCACTCTCTCTTTCATACATACACATCTCTACTAATACTTTGTGGTTTTCTTTTTCACGAGATTTGTAAGCCCCTGGGAAATGGAGATGAGATGATATACTTTGTAGTATTCATATCACTAGCCCACAATCTAATTAGGACATGTTTGTTCAATGAATGAAGGATGACACTAATGTATTAATCACAATCCCTTGGACAAAGTGTCATTTGTCCACTTCAGAAATCCCTTGCTTTACCACAAAACATTTTCATATTGTATTTGTGTTATAGAGAATAAAGTTAAAAAAAAAACCATAAAAGGTATTTTCAAAATGCACACACTTAAAGGACTTATAAATTAGCAACTCAATTAAAAACTAGACAGGAGGGCGCCTGGGTGGCTCAGTGGGTTAAAGCCTCTGCTTTCGGCTCAGGTCATGATCTCAGCGTCCTGGGATCGAGGCCCGCATCGGGCTCTCTGCTCAGCAGGGAGCCTGCTTCCTCCTCTCCCTGCCTCTCTGCCTACTTGTAATCTCTCTCTCTGTGTCAAATAAATAAATATAAAAAAAACAAAAAAACAAAAAAAAACTAGACAGGATACAAACAGTTAACGGAAGGAAAAGCAAACATAACATGTGAAAAATGGTCAGTCTCACTCCTTATAAGAAAAATGTAAATTATAACTACCTTAGATACCATTTTTCACCTATCAGGTTAACAGCTGTCAATAATTTTCCTAACGTTGTGCTGGTCAAGGTGTGAGGAAGACTACAGTGCTCCTGGAAATGGAACTTGGTAAAACTTTCATCGGGCAACTGGGCAGTCAAAATAAACAAGTGCATCCATACGATGCAATACTATACAGCTATAAAAAGAGAATGCATTAGTTCTTCATGTACTAATAAGGAAATGTCTTAGAAATGTATTGTTAAGAGAAAAAAATAAGGGACATAACAGTGTGTATGGTATGTCAGCATTTGTGTGAAAAGTGTGTGTGTGTGTGTGTGTGTGTGTGTGTATACACATCACATATATGGATAATATAAACAGCGTCTGAAAGGAAACACAAGGCACTGATAACAATGGTTCCTTCCAAGCGGGAGAGTTGGGAAGCTAAGGCGTGAGGTATGAGAGAAGACTTTGTTTTAGAGACCCTTTTAATTTTGAACCAAATAAATACATTCCCTTTTCTTTTTTTTTTTTTAAGATTTTATTTTTATTTATTTGTCAGAGAGAGAGGGAAAGAGCACAAGCTGGCAGAGTGCCAGGCAGAGACAGAGAGAGAAACAGGCTCCCCGCTAAGTGAGGAGCCCGATGTGGGACTCGATCACAGGACACTGGGATCATGACCTGAGCCGAAGGCAGCCGCTTAACCAACTGAGCCACCCAGGCGTCCCTACACTCCCTTTTTTTTTTTAAAGATTTTATTTATTCATTTGACACAGAGAGAGAGATTACAAGTAGGCAGAGAGGCAGGCAGAGAGAGAGGAGAGAGGAGGAAGCAGGCTCCCTGCTGAGCAGAGAGCCCAATGTGGGCCTCGATCCCAGGACCCTGGGATCATGACCTGAGCTGAAGGCAGAGGCTTTAACCCACTGAGCCACCCAGGCGCCCTCTACACTCCCTTTTCAAAGAAACAAATCCAAAGGCTGGATTCTCAACTTCTTGCTTAGAAATAATGCCCAATATCTTTAAGAAAGGACTTTTCAATGAGATAAAATGATTATTAAATTATATTGTTTTTACATATATGTTATTAATTATAATAACAGCATCTCATTGAATCCTCTCAGCAAATAGGTGAGGTAGGAATCAATAATTATTCCAATTTCACAACTGAAGAAATCAAGGCATGGAAAGGTAAGTATCTTGACTACTGCCATGATGTTAGTCAATTATGGAACACGAATTTTCTTCCTACCACAACAAAATTTAGCATCTGAAAGCAAGGTTAGAAGGACAGAAAAGAACAGCAAAGAACTTTAAAAAGACTAAAGAAAGTTTGAGAGAATCCCCTTGACTTAAAAAATTAATTTTTTTAAATTAAATTAATTTTTTAAAAAAGATTTTATTTATTCATTTGACACAGAGAGAGAGATTACAAGTATGCAGAGAGGCAGGCAGAGAGAGAGGAGAGAGGAGGAAGCAGGCTCCCTGCTGAGCAGAGAGCCCAACGTAGGCCTCGATCCCAGGACCCTGGGATCATGACCTGAGCCGAAGGCAGCGGCTTTAACCCACTGAGCCACCCAGGCGCCCTTAAATTAAATTTTTAAATTTAACTTTAAACATAATAAGAACCAGCTGTTCACTTGCATAATCTTAACAAAATGAAAAGAAGCTATAAAAACTATAGCACTTACAGGTTTGCCCAATATATACCATGTACATGTCTAAATTGATCCTTTCGTTGAGAAAAAAGCTGAAAGTTGAACTAGATGTTCAGTTAGGAGCTCAGTGTAATAGATACACTTCCACAGACAGATGATCTACTCTGTAGGTAACAGACAAGACAGAAAGTACTTAACAATCTAGACATAAAATACAATGTAAACTTTATTCTTACCATTTTCCTTTTGGATGGCAATGATGGCTCACTTATCTAGAACGAAAAAGAGTGAAAATGATTTTTCAGAGAGTGTGAGGCTACTTTGTAAATATTTTTATCTATTTGCATTTATAGCCCAATCTCAATTTCACAGACTTGACAGACGTTCCTCCTACTCATCTGGGTGACTTTCACTGAGCTAGCGAAGCAGCAGAGGAGGCGCGTTAGTTAGCTTTAACTTCCTGTCTGTCAGGAACACACAGCAGTTAGAGGTACTGACATGCTAGAGACTATTAGGTAAATTGCTCTGAATTACCTAGAGGTTTTATTTATTCTTGGCTCCCATTACCTTGTGTAATTAAATAATTTGAAATAGTTATAAAATTAATAGAAAAAACCCACAGGTCATTATAGCCTCTAACTTTTAAGAAGTGACGGTAACAGGGGCGCCTGGGTGGCTCAGTCGTTAAGGATCTGCCTTTGGCTCAGGTCATCTGAGGGTCCGGGGATGGAGTCCTGCATCAGGCTCCCTGCTTGGCAGGAAGCCTGCTTCTCCTTCTCCCTCTGCCTGCCACTCCCTCTGCTTGTGATCTCTCTCTCTCACTCTGTCAATTAAATAAATAAAATCTCAAAAAAAAATAAGTCTACTGTTCTTAGACATACATAAAATCATGAGAAAGTGTTTCACTATCCGCACTATCTGTAATGTGGATCAAATTGATTAAAATTTGAAATTATATTGTATACACAGATGTAAATTAAAGAAATATGCTTAATGTGCTGAGATAAATTTTTAGAAATAACTTGAATCTATGTGGAGTTCTGGTAAGACAAATGTATTTTGTGATGAGAGAGTATGGATCACAGTGAAACATGTTGAGGTTATTTGTGTAACACATAAGGTACCTGTTAGAAAATTAGTGAAGCTTTTTGTTGTTGTTATGTGTAAGATTCCTACAAAAGATTAAACACAAATGTACAGGTGAGTAAATAAATAGGTTACTGAGTAAATAAGGGCAGGATTTCATTTTTACCTAGTTTTGCCCATATATATAGTATTTGCAATTATATAGTATCTAGGAAATCTTTGAGAAGTGGGAAGAAAGGGCACCTGGGTGGCTCAGTCAGTTAAATGTCTGCCTTCTGCTGAGATTGTGATCCCAGGGTCCTGGGATTGAGTCCAGCATTGGGCTCCCTGCTCAGCAGAGAGCCTGCTTCTCTCTCTATCCTTCCCCCTGCCTATGTTCTCTATCTCACTCTCTTTCTCTTTCTCTCAAATAAATAAAAAATCTTAAAAAAAAGTGGGAAAAGAAAAATGCATAATAAGTTGACTCAAAATTAAGAAAAAATTAACAAGACATAATTGGTAGCATAGAAAATTCTACAACACACTTCTCCTTAAAAGAAAACAAAACATTAACTTATTTCAGGGTATAATGAAGCTAAAGGAACACACTCTAACATTTTTGCTACTGTTCAAATAAAATAATTTTAAATATGGCTTTTATATAATCTTATCCTCCAGGTATTATTATTATTATTATTATTATTATTAATTTTCCTTCTCCTCCTTCTTATATTTAATTAGTTAAATCCTAGAAATAAAAACAAGTGCCAGGCTCCCATTCTAATTTGGGACCACTCATCTTCGCAAAATAGGAATGAAACATCAAAATGCCTGGGCAAATTTTCAGAGTATGTTCATTACAACTCTGCCTCACAATACTAAAAAAAACGAAACGTGGTTCATTGTATTCTTACTTGACTTTAAGTCACTGGAGGAAAGTGCCACTCGTCACAACATGTAAATGAGCACTTTCCTCCTACAAACAAAAAGTTTTGTTTTTTGTTAAGCTTCACCACACTAAAGAATCAACCCTGTTCTCAAACTTACTTTAATGAGGAGACATTTATTGTACTGAAAATGGTATTATTCTTTGTTACAGAAACTTAGTAGCTGTGTTTTCCCCTTAAGGATCAGAGACATAGTGCAGCCAACAAACTATCTGTGTTCCCCATCAGATGCCCACTCGCAATGATACACATTAGTGACACACCACAGTGGGTTATCCCACCAAAAGCAGGCTGGATACTGAGCTAGAACTTTCGAATTTCAGATCATTGAAAAAACAAAATGGCTTTTATAAAATCTTCGTTTTGACAACTGTACATATTTAACAAGGGAGAAAATAACAGGGAAAAAATTGAAAAATGAACGAAGGATGGTGAAATTCCTTACCTCCTGTTGTTCCATGCACTCCCTGTGTCTCCGAGCTGCCTCATGCCTCCATAACTTTAGGCAAACCAAAGCACTAATGAGATAAACGATCATGGTGACAAACAGGAAAATCATTGCTGCTATCTGTCCTCCTTCCACCCGGCAGAACACCGCATTCATCGGTGTATTAAATAACGGATAGTAGCAGAGTCCACCTCGGTTGGTATCATTCACATAGACTATGGCTGCAGCCATATACAAAATAAACAAGGCAACGTTAATTCCAAATTCAGTTAGAGGCCACCAATTAGAATCCAAAAGGATGGTCCGATAATACATGGTCATGCCAAGAACCAGAATAATAACGGTGGCGATCCAAGCTAATCCAGCAACCACAAGTACAAAAGGGGTTTTGGGGCCACTGTAGTAGTAGCCCCCGTACGTACTGCCCAGGCCACCAATGCCTCCTATGCCATAGGGCTGTGAATATCCAAACAGGTTATACCATTCGCTGTCCTTGTAAATGTAAGCTGTGACACAAGCAAAGACGCCAGCTCCCAAAAGCAGCTCCACCACACCCAGAATTCGCAGCAGGCCTGCCCACGACTTCATGTAGGAATACCTCAGGTTGTACTCTTCCACCTTCTCACTGTACGTTCGGGCCGTCTGTGTGTGTCGGCTGAGGGAACCGTAGGGATCGTGGGGAAACATGGCCTCAGCCTCTTTCCGGGAATTAAAGGTTCCTTCCGACTCTCCGCAAGGATCTTTGTAGGAGATGGGGGGTGAGTGGTGGTTTGGTCTTGCTGGAGAGCCCGGAGGCGAACACTCCACTCCATCCGAGATGTATCTAATATCAGACACCGGCTTATCCCATCCTGGGTCCTTTTTCTTCCCTCTGAAGAAGTTCTTCCAGGACTCAGGGACAAAGCGCCTTACAGGTTTGAGATCTGGTGCTACGGCGGGTTCCTCTGTGTCACTTGAGTAGAAGTCGGGGCCGAATGGTGGCTGTAATGGGAGAGGGGGTGGCGGCAAGGGATCAGCGCTCACGGCCAGCTCACTGTCTCGAAGAGTCTGCAGGGTTCCCATGGTGCCATCTTGATAGGGTGAGTCCCTCGGGACTTCATCATAGTGTCTGTCCCGATTCCTAGACCTTCCATCATTTGACGACATTTGTGACTTCTACACCTGCGGCCAAGATTACAGTTATCACTTGTGCCTAACTCTTTATTCTTTCAGTGATGCTAATTTTATTCACTTAATGGCAGGTGATCATATTTAGGAAACCAATATGATCATGTCTAATTATCATGATATGTGAAAATGATAATATAAATACTTTAATAGCATATTAGCCAGGGATAGCATCATCATTCTATATGATTTTAAGGGCAATCAAAGTTAAAATCTTAGTTCTGAATTAAAACATTTGTAAGTCTAATTTATCTATGAGCCCTGTAAACAACAAAGTGTAGAAGCTAAATTTTAATAATACAGGATACTAACACATCCCAAGCAGAACCCTTTCCTCAAACACCTAAGTCAAAATATTTAATAGTCTGAGCATACCAAAGTTTGATGCATCAGCAAATACTCTTCATTTTTATTACCTCAAATCTCCTTTGGAATGGCCTGGGAGAAGCAGTCTACTAAATACAGGGACTGAAGAGCCCCTTTCTTTCTCAAATCAGGGAAGTCAGTTTAGGTGGAGCTGTGTCTTCTACTCTATTAAATACTTGATACTTGGTTTTAAAAATTGAATTCTCAGAGAAAAAAAAAATCGCTGCAGGGTAAGATTCCCCAAAAGTACAACACAGAGCAACCCTGTATATCACATGTAGCATTCTTTCCAGAGCAGCCACCTAAAGGCAATGTGCTGTTGCCATAACGACACTCAAACAGTATCTCAGAGGAGGTGTGATCCACCTAAAAAATAAAGCAGAGAAAAAGTTCTTTTACTAAACCTGTTGATTTCCTTCATGAAATCAGTGACCTACAAGCACACAAAAAGAAGGACACTATTTGCTAATATAACTCCTAGGTTTAAGGCACAATGACTTTCTCCCTCACATCGCTCATAAGTGAGTATTTACTGAAAACTCACTAATGTACTTGACACTATGAAGGTCTCAAAGTTTAAATGGAGAGGGGCGCCTGGGTGGCTCAGTTGTTAAATGTCTGCCTTTGGCTCAGGTCATAATCCCAGGGTCCTGGGACAGAGCCCCGCCTCCGCTCCCTGCTCTGCGAAAGCCTGCTTCTCCCTCTCTCACTCCCCCTGCTTGTGTGTCCCTCTCTTGCTGTGTTTCTCTCTGTCAAATAAGTAAATAAAAATCTTAAAAAAAAAAAAAGTTTAAATGGAGAATCCCACCTTTGTGGTATTGAACCATTTAGAAGTTCCTCAGGCTTTTTTTTTTTTTTTTTTTTTAATTGAGAGAGAAAGAGAGAGAGGACAGGGAGAAAGAGAATCTTAAGCAGGCTCCATGCCCAGTTCAGAGCCTGATGTCGGGCTCCATCTCATGACCCTGACATCATGACCTGAGCTGGATGCTTAATTGACTGAGCCACCCAGGTGCCCCACTCAGGCTTTATTTTATTTCATTTTGTAAAACGGAGACCTATCCGTTCAACAAATATTTACCAAACATCTGCCATGCACCAGGCATGCTACAAGTGTATCAGTGAAAAAACCCAACTGAAATCCCTGCGTTCATGGAACTTAAGTCTCAATGGGAGAATTACACATGACAGGTAAGAGAAGGTAAGAGAAGTGAAATACATCAGATGCTAAGGAACAAAGTTAAGAATGGTGATAAGGAGCTCTTTGCTAGCAGGGTGTTAACAATATTAAACAGAATGACCTGGGAAGTCTTCATAGAGAATTTGACATCTGAACATAGAAATGAAGGAGGTGAAGGAGGAAGCCAGAAGGAAGTGATCCAGGCAGATGGAATAGCTAGTGCAAATGCCTTGAGCACCTGGCAAGTTCAAGAACTATTAAGTCATGGAGGCCAGTGTGGCAGCAGCACAGTAAATGAGAGGGTAGGCAGCAGAATTAAGTCCATCTAAATCATTAGGGCCTGGAGAACCACTGGAAAGGATTTGCTTTTACCAGGAGTGAGAGAAGCCAATGGAGCATTGAGTAGAGCAGTGACAGGATCTGACGTGTTTTAACAGGACCACTCTAGACGCTATGTCAAGAGTACACTCCAGGAGACAAGGAAGAAAACAGGGAGATTGGCTAAGACGCCAGTGACTGAATCCAATGGACGATGGTGGTAGCTAATGGAGATAGAAAGAAGTCAGATTTTTTAATACAGGGAAGTAATATTTTTTATTACAGAAAATTTCAAACATAATAAAAAGTGAAAAGAATAGTATCATGAACCCTATGTACCCATGAACCAACTTCAATAATTATCAATTGATGACCACTCCTGTTTCATCTATCCCTCCTGCTTATTCAATCTTTGGCCAACAGATTACTTCGAAGCAAATCTCAGACATCTGACAATTTCATATACAACATTTCTCCACCCCTCCAAACTGGAGATAGCCCTGGGGTTAAGCAGCCTGAAGAGTTCGAGATACCCTTTAGATATCCAGGTGGAGACGTGCAGTAGGCAGTGTACACACAGAAGGGTAAGTACTACCATGGATTAGATACTGTCACCCACGGAATGCGTGAAAATGGAGAGAGTTCTAAATTTCTGGGTCTTCTAATGGGGCATCCCAATTTTAGAGAATTAACTGTGCTAGTTCCAGCATGGTGCCCAGGACAAAGTAGGAGCTCTAAAAATGATAGCAATTAGCAGTTATTTTTGTCTGTGTCATTTATCTCATTTGTGTCTAAAAACATTTACTTTGCTTTTTAAAAGACTTTAAATTTACTTGACAGAGACAGCGCACATGCAGGAGAAGAAAGCAAAGGGAGAGGCAGAAGCTGGTTCCCTCAGTCCCAGGACCTTGGGATCATGACCGGAATTGAAGGCAGAGGCTTAACCGATAGGCACGCAGGCACCCCTGTGTCTCAAAACATTTAAATTCCAGAACTGCACTGTACTACTACCGTTTTGAAATACATTTTTAAGAAAAGTCTTAGCAAAAGCAGAGAAAGAACTGCAGCAAGTTCTACATAACTCAATATCCCACTGCTTAACACACTGGTAAAAAAGTGTGCTTCACTGAAATGGGTGTACTTTATCTTCACCTGCGCGAAGTGGCTCCTTTGAAATCAGAACACCTTATCGCCGTTTACATAATAAAAGTGATTTTTAAATAAAAAGCAAAAAATTAACGTGGAGCCCCACGGAATAACAAAATACGCGTCTTGAGAAGGTAATGGTCAGCGGTGTTTGCCCACGTCGTAGTCCTGGGGCTGCCCCTCGTGAACGTCTCGGGGCGCCACTGGGAGCCCTCTTGGGCGAGGCACGCTGAGGCGCTGGGTCTTTGTTCTGGACAAGCCCCGAGACTCTGGCTCCAGCCTGTCGGAACACACAGCTCTGGAAGCCGTAGCGCTGGCGAGGATCCGTAGTTTCCCCAGGAAAGTGACACGGGAACCGAACTTGGTCGCCTTTACGAAAACACCGGCATCGCTTTAAAGTTTTGCGGGGCCCACGACAGGTTTCTGGGCTCCCTGGGAGCCGGGAAAGCCCCGCGGGTGTTAAGCTAACCTACGCCTGAGTGACAAGGAACAGCGAGCAGGGGCGCTGGGGTCGCTCCCGAACCCGCCGCTCGGCGTCGGGTGCACCCGTCTCTCTCACTCCGCGGGTCAACCCACCCCAGGGAGCGCAGTCTGCGCGCCCGACACGAAACCCATTCTCGGTCCGTCGAGATGACGCCCTGAAACGGCCGGAACTAAGTCCGCGCGCAGGTCGGGATCAGAGGACCCCGGCGCCGGGGAAGGGCGGCCGGCTGGGCGCGCCTCTCCGCGCACCTGTGTCCCCTGAAAGAAAGCGGGCTGACTGAGCGGCCCTCCCGACGCCCAGGCCTCGCTCTCCCCGGGGCCCTCACCTCTCTCGG
Source organism: Ailurus styani (assembly GCA_002007465.1). NCBI lineage: Eukaryota > Metazoa > Chordata > Mammalia > Carnivora > Ailuridae > Ailurus > Ailurus styani. The sequence continues at coordinate 1,997,633 of LNAC01000299.1, forward strand.
CGCCTCGGTCCGGCCTTGGCCGCAGGTTATGGCGGGGCTGAGCGGCGAGCGCCGCGAGCCCGGGCGCGCGCCGAGGGGCCCACGGCCTCTGCTTCCCCCGCCGCGCACCTGCCGGGGGCCGCCGGGCCCCACCCCG
>LNAC01000299.1:2004231-2061575 GCA_002007465.1 Ailurus styani
GGGCCTCGATCCCAGGACCCTGAGATCATGACCTGAGCCGAAAGCAGAGGCTTTAACCCACTGAGCCACCCAGGCGCCCAAGAAGTTCTTTATAGATCTTGGATATCAGCCCTTTGTCTGTAGTGTCATTTGTGAATATCTTCTCCCAAAAGTTCATTTTCGTTTTGTTTCCCTTGCCGTTGGAGACACGTCTGGAAAGAAGTTGCTGTGGCCAATGCTGAAGAGATTACTGCCTAGGTTCGCCTCCAGGATTTTGATGGATTCCTTCCTCACATTGAGGGCTTTCATCCATTTTGAGTTTATCTTTGTGTATGGTGTAAGAGAATGGACCAGTTTCATTCTTCTGTATATAGCTGTCCAATTTTCCCAGCACCATTTATTGAAGAGACTTTTACCCATTGGGTATTTTTTCCTGCTTTGTTGAAGATTATTTGACCATAGAGTTGAGGGTCCATATCTGGGCTCTCTATTCTGTTCCACTGGTCTATGTGTCTGTTTTTGTGCTAGTACCATGCTGTCTTGGTGATCAGAGCTTTGCAATACATCTTGAAATCAGGCAACTTGATGCCCCCGGCTTTTTCTTTTTCAACATTTCCTTGGTGATTCGGGGTCTTTACTGATTCCATACAAATTTTAGGATTGTTTGCTCCAGCACTTTGAAAATTGCCACTGTTATTTTGATTGGGATGGCTTTGAAAGTATAGATTGCTCTGGGCAGCACAGACATTTTAACAATGTTCATTCTTCTGATCCATGAGCATGGATTATTTTTGCATCTTTTTGTGTTGTCTTCAGTTTCTTTCATGAGCGTTCTATAGTTCCTAGAGTACAGATCCCTTACCTCTTTGGTTAGGTTTATTCCAAGGTATCTTTATGGTTTTTGGTGCTACTGTAAATGGAATTTATTTTCTAATTTCTCTTTCTACAGTTACATTGTTAGTGTATAAGACAGCAACTGATTTCTGTGCACTGATTTTGTATCCTACCCTTGTATCATAGCAGCAGTGTCCACAACAGCTAAACTGTGGAAAGAGCCACATTACTGTATTGCCATATGAGTTCTAGTAATGTGGGGGTGGAGTCTTTTGGGTTTTCCACATAAAGTATCATGTCATCTGCGAAAAGAGAGCTTGACTTCTTTGCCAGTTTGAATACCTTCTCTTTCTGTTGTCTGACTGCTGTTGCTAGGACTTCTAGTACTATGTTGAACAATAGTGGCGAGAGTGGGCATCCTTGTCATGTTCCTGATCTTAAGGGAAAGGCTCTCAGCTTTTCCCCATTGAGAATGATATTCGGTGTGGGTTTTTCATAGATGGATTTCATGAAATTGAGGAACATTCCCTCTATCCCTATAATCCGAGGAATTTTAATCAGGAAAGGATGCTGTATTTTGTTAAGTGCTTTTTCTGCATCAATTTAGAGGACCGTATGGTTCTCTCTTCTTAACGTGTTCTATCACACTGATTGATTTGCAAATGTTGAACCACCCTTGCACCCCAGGAATGAATCCCATTTGGTTGTGGTGGATAATCTTTTTAGTGTACTGTTGGATCCTATTAGCTAGGCTCTTGTTGAGAATTTTGTCATCCACATTCATCAGGGATATTGGTCTGAAATTCTCCTTTTTGATGGGTCTTTGCCTGGTTTGGGGATCAAGGTAATGCTGGCTTCATAGAAAGAGTCTGGGAGTTTTCCTTCTGTTTCTATTTTTTGAAACAGCTTCAGGAGAATAGGTATTATTTCGTCTTTGAATATTTGGTAGAATTCCCCAGGGAATCCATCAGATCCTGGACTCTTGTTTTTTTTGGCAGGTTTTTGATTGCCGCTTCAATCTCATTACTGGTTATTGGTTTATTCAGGTTATCAATTTCTTCCTGTTTCGGTCTTGGTAGTTTATAGGTTTCAGGGAGTGCCTCCATTTCTTCCAGGTTGCTGAATTTATTAGCATATAGTTGTTGATGATAATTTCTGATAATGGTTTCTGTTTCCTTGGTGTTAGTCATGATCTCTCCCCTTTCATTCATAATTTTATTAATTTGGGTCCTTTCTCTTTTCTTTTGGATAAGTCTAGCCAATGGTTTATCGATCTTACTAATTTTTTCAAAGAAACAGCTTCTAGTTTCATTGATGTGGTCTACTTTATTTCTGGTTTCTAATTCATTGATCTCTGCTCTAATCTTAATTACTTCCCTTCTAGTTCATGGGTTGGGCTTAATTTGTTGTTGACTGTCCAGTTTTTTAAGCTGTAAAGACAGTTTGTGTATTTGGGATTTTTCTATTTTCTTGAGTGAGGCTTGGATGGCTATGTATTTCCCCCTTAGGACTGCCTTTGCTGTATCCCATAGGGTTTGGACTGATGTGTTTTCATTCTCATTGGTTTCCATGAACTATTTAAGTTCTTTGATTTCCTGGTTGACCCAAACATTTCTTCAGCAGGATGGTTTTTAGCTTCCAAGTATTTGAATTTCTTCCAAACGTTTTCTTATGATTGAGTTCCAGTTTCAAAGCACTGTGGTCTGAGAATATGCAGGGAATAATCTCAATCTTTTGATATTGGTTGAACCTGATCTGTGACCCAGTATGTGGTCTGTTCTGGAGAAAGCTCCATGGGTGCTTGAGAAGAATGAGTAGTCTGTTGTTTTAGGGTGGAATGTTCTGTATACATATATGAGGTCCATCTGGTCCAGTGTGTCCTTCAAAGCTCTTGTTTCTTTGTTGATTTTCTGCTTAGATGATCTGTCTATTGTGTGGAGTGTTGAGTCTCCTACTATTAACATATTATTATCAATATGTCTCTTTAACCGTTGGCTTGTGTAGTTGGCTGCTCCCACGTTGGGGGCATAGATACTTACAGTTGTTAGATCTTGCTGAATAGACCCTTTTAAGAATGATATAGTGTCCTTCTGTATCTCTAACTACGGTCTTTAGCTTAAAATGTAATTTGTCTGATAGGAGAATTGCTACCCCAGCCTTTTGGAGGTCCAAGGGATGGTTCTCCATCCCTTCATTTCAGTCTGAATATATCTTGAGGTTCAAAATGAGTCTCTTGTAGACAGCATATGGATGGGCCCTGTCATTTGATCCAATCTGCAACCCTGTGCCGTTTTATAGGGGCATTTAAGTTGTTCACATTGAGAGTGATTATTGAAAGATAAGATTTTATTGTCATCATGTTGCTTGTGAGGTCTTTGTTTCTACAGACTATCTCTGTTCTATATTTCTCTTTCTGTTTTGTATCACTCTTGGGGTCTTTCTTCTTTTATAGAACTCCCTTTAATATTTCTTGCAGGGCCAGCTTAGTGGTCACGTATTCTTCCAGTTTCTGCCAGTCCTGGAAGCTCTTTCTCTCTCCATCCACTCTAAAAGATAGCCTTGCCAGATAAAGTATTCTTGGCTGCATGTTCTTCCCATTTAGTACCCTGAATATGTCTTGCCAGTCCTTTCTGGCTTGCCAGGTCTCTGTGGACAGGTCTGATGTTATTCTGATGTTACTCCCTCTATATGTAAGGAATCTTTTCCCCCTAACTGCCTTTAAGATGGTTTCTTTGGTCCTAAGACTTGCCAGTTTTACCATTACATGCTGCGGCGTTGGTCTGTTCTCCTTGATTTGGGGAGGGGCCCTCTCTGCCTCTAGGACACAAATACTTGTTTCATTTCCCAGATTAGGGAAGTTCTTGGCTATGCTTTGCTCAAATATATCTTCTAGCCTCTCTATCTCCACCCCTTTAGGGATATCAGTAATTCTGACACTGGAACATTTCATGGTGTCATTTATTTCACTAATTCTGTTTTCATGGATTTTAAGCTGTTTGTTCCAGGCCTCCTCCTATTCCTTCTTTTCTATCAGTTTGTCTTCTGGATCACTAATTTGTTCTTCTGCCTCGTTTACCCTAGCTGTTAGAGTATTTAGATTAGATTGGATCTCATTGATAACACTTTTAAGTTCTGCCAGATCAGGTCTCATTTCTGCCCTTAGAGAATGTATGTTGCCATTAATGGTTTTCTCCATCCTAGCTATTGTCTGCATAACTGTTACTCTGAAGTCTATTTCCAACATCTTTTTTATATCCATATCCATTAGTTCTGTATCAGAGGTGACAGTGTCTGAATCTTTCCTGTGTTGGGGGGTTCCTCCTCTTAGTCATTCTGCTGAGGGATGGTTGAGGGAATGTACAGAGTCCACATTATTGACCACAACCCAAGCAAAATGCACCTGTTTTATAGGGACCTATCAACCTTAGGGTTGTCGACCTCTTGTTCTTCTATCCTGTCTTCTAGGGGAGGAGCCTGCCTTGCTGTTACTCAGGCAACCCGTTTTGGGCAGAGTTGCCCAGCCCCTTGTGGGGCGCAGGGAGGGGGGATGGGCTCAGTGAAAACCAGTGTTTTGGGGCTTTTGTTCTTGGCAGCTTTCCCTGGAGGCTATCTGTGTTTCTTCCAAGAGTCAGAGCAGAAGTGACTGTATCTAGACCTCTGTCTCAGAACAGAAAGATCACACTCTGTTCTTCAGCAAGCTCTCCAGGCCAGTGTCTCCATTTCTGTGCTGCTAAAAACCACAGTGTCCTGGGTTGTGTGCCCCACAGCAGCACTCTCAGCCCTCGCTTCCAGGTCCGGGCACGTCTCTGCCCATTGTGCTTCTAAAACCACCAGCTGCACCCAGTTTGTAGGCGCACCCCTGTAGCTCCAGGTTTCAGTCTGGAGCGCTGCCCTACAGTCCTTTCCCTGTTATGTCTGCGAGTCTGTGGTCTAGAGTCTGTGCTCGGTCCCCAGCAGGGGAGGCTTCTGCTCTCTAGCAGCGCAGCATCCTGGAGGCTACCTCCCTCTTCTGTTTATCTTCCAGTACCTGCCCACAGAATCATGGCTCCCTGCTTCACACCTTGAAACTAACCACCAGACATATTTTGTTTGTAGAGATCCAGATATACCCTCCTACGTCTCAGGCTGATTTCATGGGTGTTCAGATATCCAGCTTAATTCAGGGGACTGCTTGAAATATGGTCTCCTATCCTCCGCCAGCTTTGCAACCTCCCAAAACACCTCATTTTTGACTGAATTTTATAAACCCTTCAAAGCCTGTAAATCCAACACTATGAGGGCTCTTGGATACTCACCTTTTTAAAGATCCACTACAGAACAAAATCAGCATTTTTAAAAAAAACAGCTTTTTGATATGGAAAACTGAGTTTGTGATCCTACAATCTGAATTTTTAACTAGTAGGTAAACGAATCTCCAGATAATTCTAATGTAAGTAGTCTAAACCAGTACTAGATACGAAACTTGGAAACGTCAGAAAAAACTCTATTGTGTTAGGGTGAAATTGAATGTACTGTTGTGAACTCATGGTTTACACACACACACACACACACACACACACACACACAACTTCCTAGCTTTGTTCCACTGAAACAGCCTAGACACAATGATACTCCAGTAGCAAAGACCATATCTAGTGTCCAGATCCTAAATTCTTTTCTTTTAGGCTCTACGCCCAACAAGGAGATTGAACTCACAACCCCTAGATGAAGAGTCACCTGCTCTATCGACTGAGCCAACTAGGTACCCCCAGATCCTATAAATACCATTTCTGCTATAAGGAACCAGGGCTCCTGAAATTCCTGATTCCAGGACTAGGGCAGGGAAGTATAAAATGATCCTGGACTTCTGATGTTTATAAAACGGACATCAGAGAGGGCTTTCTCTTTGCTCTGCTCTCTGCCATGTGAGAATATAAGATGGCGGCCATCTACAAGGTAAGAACGAGGTCTTCACCAGACAGTGGATCTGCCTACATCTTGATTTTGGACTTTCCCACCTGTGGAGCTGACTTAGTACTTATTTATAAAATATGGAGTGCTATCCATGGTAAGTGTCATATGCCAATTAAAGCATATACCTAATATTTGTATATGCACAGAATAAAGTCTGCAAGAATTTCAATCTTTCAAAAGGAATTACCTGTAGTTATGGGTAACTTTTAATTTTTACTTTTTATGTACTTCTGTACTGCTTTCTTCTTTTTTAAGTCAAAAACATGTATTAATTCTAGATCAAAAAATAAAAGAGAAAAAAAGTAGCTCACTAGAATATAGCAATGACCTACAGAAAGTTATAAAGTTATAAAACACTACTTCTTGGAATAAATAAAAACCCATGTTATTACCTGGATTTCTCATTGGAATGGTTAGCAAGGCAAGGTATGGCAACAGCTGAGTTTGGAGACATAAAGCTGGTAAGCAGAAGTCAGAAAAAAGTGCTTTTGCTGCCAAGCAATTTTCCCGATACTGTATAGAAAAAAAAAAGATGAAAAATAAAAAAATATTGAGATGCATCCCTAGACAAGCTAAGTTTACTATATCATAAATTGTGTTTATATACCACATACTTTTAAGAGTTTATCTAATTAGTTTTATATAACTGTCCTAGCCTTACCTAATAAAGCATTTACCTATAAAACTATTTCCTATTTGACATAACAGCAATAAGAACTTTTTAAGAGACTTAAAGGTAGAAAGAAAAAAAACCTTAAAAATGAAAGGAATTTTGTTTATGAGCATACCTCGCAAGTTATGTGAGGATATTGTTTCTCAGTAAAAAAATTCATTTTCTTTAGATAACATGGGAACAATGCTAGGCTGAGGAGGAGAGAAGCATAATCTGCCTTCAAGGAGCTTAGTTTTACAATCTGTATGTAACTATAAGGAAAATTAATATTCATCCTAAAAGAGCAAAGCAAATTGATAAGGGACATAAACTGGTTAAAAGTCATGAAATTCTCCAAGAAATCTGTTGGAAAAATGTCTTACGTAATGAATTACAGGCTCATATTTAGCCATATGATTTACGAACTGGAAGACATCTTAGAGATGACGTAGTCCAGGGGCCACAAACTCAGATGCTGTAGGACACGGGCGGGTATATAAATCAGTGCAGTGAGACAGCTGGGGAAAGTAGTACCCACTACTCCCATCTTCAAGGGACAGATGCTACTTGGCTTGATCAGATTGCTGCCATGTAAAAACACAGACCAGTGCCGCCTTACCTTGCATTCTTTACAGGAGAGTACAGGAATTCTGAGCCAGAAATCCGTATATGAATTTTACTTATTATACTCATTTTTAAAAGACGAAAATTCATGAAATAAAATCTTTTTGTGTGCAGTATTCAAAGTGGGGATCCACCTATTTTTGATTGCTAATCCAATCCTCCACATGTAAAGCTGTGGAAACTAAATGCACATTAGGTAAAATAACCCGTCCAGACGGTTAGAGGCAAAGCAAGGACTTATTTTTTTCTTTCCCTTTTTTTTTTTTAAAGTAATCTCTACACCTAATGTGGGACTTGAACTCACAACCCTGAGATCAAGAGTCACACGTTCTTCCATCTGAGCCAGCCAGCTGCCCCTAATTTTAATTAAAACTAAAAAATAATAATAATATGCTGTGAATTCACTAATAGTCAACTAATAAACAAAATACATGCTTTCAAATTTTGAGTGTTTTTTCCTTAAAAATAATGAGGCATTTAAGAAGTGTCCTTTTTATGTCTTACTATAATTCTAAGAAAAATGGAGGTGTTAGCAACTATTTCTTACAATAAAACACTTTTTTAAAACTTATAAAAAATAATAGTATACAATACAAAAAAGGTATACAATTCTTTTTTTTACCTTTTTATTTATAAGAAACCACTGGGGTTTGTGCAAGGGTCGAAAACTTGATCCTGCCCCTTGGCAATGAGCAAATCCTCGGGCTTTGTTGGAATGTATCACACCTCTCGTAGCTATCGATGTACTATATTGTTTGAGTAAAGAGCGTGTCTAAAAAGGAGACAAAATGTGAAAATAAGAGATTTACAATGCAGTGCTACTACTGGTACTGCTGACGCCAAAAAACCACTAATTATATTCACTTAATGTATGTTCACTTTTTAAAAAAATATTTATTGATTTATTTTAGAGAGAGAACATGCATATGTATGAGTCGGGGGAGGGGCAGAGGGAGAGAATCCTCAAGCAGACTCTCTGCTGAGTGCCTGGCGGACACAGGGCTCAATCCCATGAACCACGACATCACAACCCAAGATGAAACCAAGAGTTGGACGCTCAACCGACTGGGTCACCCAGGCGCCCCTAATGTTCACTTTTTCCAATATTACCAAAGCCCTGAAAATAATATGCTATAACATTACCTAGATCAAATTCAACTGAGACACAAAAGTCAACCACTATGTTGTGAACTCTGAATACATCTTGGATGTGGGTGGTGAAAACAACTTAAAACACATTTTATTTTATTTTATTTATTTATCTATCTATTTATTTATTTTTAAAGATTTTATTTATTTATTTGACAGAGAGAGAGATTACAAGCAGGCAGAGAGGCAGGCAGAGAGACAGGGAGAGGAGGAAGGAGGCTCCCTGCTGAGCAGAGAGCCCGATGCGGGCCTCGATCCCAGGACGCTGAGATCATGACCTGAGCCGAAAGCAGAGGCTTTAACCCACTGAGCCACCCAGGCGCCCTACATTTTCTTTTTTAAAGACTTTATTTTTTTATTGCTTCTTAGCCTTTTGGCTAAGATCAAGTTAAGATTTTATTTTTAATTAGTCTCTACATGCAATGTGGGGCTCAATCTTACAACCCTGAGATCAAGAGTTGTGCCCTTTACCAATTGAGCCAACGAGGTTCCCCTTAAAATACATTTTTGAAACAACTGAGGAAATCAGAATGAGGATAGTATGTTACTGAATTAATGCTAGCTTTATTAAATGTAATAAATGCTCTGTGGTTATAATAGGGCAATGTTCTTATGCATGCTTAAGTATTAAGTGACATGATGTTTGCAATTACTTTCCAATTATTGGGCCAAAACAAGTGTGTAAACACACAGAGGTTAAGCAAATATGGCAAAATGTGAAAAACTGGTGAACAAAAGCTAAGGGTAAACAGGCATTCATCATACTATTCTTTCGATCTGTCTATAGGTTAGAAAATTTCAAAGTAAAAAAGAATATAAGAAAAATTAAGCAAACGCAAGTGATGAACAGTAAAACTCTAAATATAACACAGAAACCATATCATACATCTTTTTTATTGTAACTTTCCTAATTTTAATTATTGTTATTTCAACATTTATAATACAGAAACATTATCAAAACAGTGTTGTGCAAAAGAACTTTCTGTAACAAATATTCTCTTATCTAACAAACTGTTCAACACAATAGCTATTCACACAGTAGTTACTACCCACATGTAGGTATCAAACCCTGGAAATGTGGCTAGTGTGACTGAGGAACTGAATTTTAAACTAAATTATGTTTAGTTTAACCTAAAGTAAATAGTCTTATGTCGCTAAGTGGCTATTACGTTGATCAGAGCACTGTTAAGACGTTATAGAAAAATACAAATTTTATGAATAATTTCAAATTCGTAAAAAAATTTATTTAAAAGGTAAAAGAGGGCGCCTGGGTGGCTCAGGGGATTAATGCCTCTGCCTTCTGCTCAGGTCATGGTCTCAGGGTCCTGGGATCGAGGCCCACATCAGGCTCTCTGCTCAGCAGGGAGCCTGCTTCCTCCTCTCTCTTTGCCTGCCTCTCTGTCTGCTTCTGATCTCTCTGTCAAATAAATAAATAAAATCTTAAAAAAAAAAAAGGTAAAAGAATGTACAAAAAGCACACTTCTTCCCCTTCTACGGTTCAATGGTTGTCAAAATTTCTGAATATATATATTAATTTTATAACCGAAAATAATCTTAGAAAAAATTAGTGTCATCATCAAAAAAGTCAGATTAACCACTATCATTACAAACACTGGATTGAATTAATTTTATTATTGTTATTAAGAAGTTACATAAGAGACCCCTAGGTAACTTAGTCAGTTAAGTGTCTGCCTTTGGCTCAGGTCACGATCCCAGGGTTCTGGGAGCAAGTCCTGCATTGTGTTTTCTGCTCAGTGGGGAGTCTGCTTCTCCCTCTGCCCCTCTCCCCAGCTCATGCTCTCTCTCTCTCAAAAATAAATAAATAAAATCTTAAAAAAAAAAAAAAAGAAGTTATGGAAGATGTCAAATAATGAGGAGTAAAAGTAAACTTTCTGAATTCTGAGGAAACATTCATAAACAAAAACAGTTAGGTCAAGAGGTCTTACATTCCAGTCACCATTGAGGATATCTGCAAAACTCAGGAATTCACTGGCTCTCACAAGATCATCTACTTCCACGAAGAAATCTATGTAGTTTTGGTGAAGATATAAATTAAACAATTCTCCTGGCATGTGTGACATTTCTACCACTTCCTATAAAAAGAAGCATACACATAATTTAGGTAAAATTGCTGTGGTTAAACATATATAGGCATGAATGTAAATAATATATATCCTGTAAAAAGTACTAAATATTATTAAAGACTTTACCTCAGGTTGAACAAGTAAGGTATCCCGCTCATACTCTGATAAATGCGAAGGCAACCGAGGGGAATCTAATTCTGTTAAAGATGCTCCTATAAAAAGATTTCTGGAATTATTAAAAATAGCACCACCTACAGTTCCACAGAACCACTCATTTGAAGGTTTTTTCAACACTTTAGATACATGATACCAAACATATTAAGCAAGATGTCAAAAATAAAAAAATAAACTGGAGGCTTATGTGAGTTGCCTCACTATTACAGTGCCCTGCAGCTGTATATATAGTGAGTTGTCTCATTATCACTATTCTTAAGAACTCAAATTAAAATTCTGATGCCTGGAATATGGCTTTTCTAGAAATAAAATACTCCAACTCTCAAAGCACTCTGCAGCATTTCACCTTTTCAGCTCTGCATTGCTTTCTTCTTTTGTTTTGTTTTAAAGATTTTACTTCTTTATTTGACAGAGAGAGACAGCGAGAGAGGGAACACAAGCAAGGGGAGTGGGAGAGGGAGAAGCAGGCTTCCTGCCAAGCAGGGAGCCCGATGCAGGGCTCAATAGCAGCACCCTGTGATCATGACCTGAGCTGAAGGCAGACAGGTGCTTAACGACTAAGCCACCCAGGCATCCCATGATTTGTTTTGATCCTCGTTCTCAGTATAAAGATCTTTACTCTTTTTTTACTATGTAGGATGAGGGTGCTTTCTGCATGAGAGAACAGAAACCTTGCTCCCTGATGCAAGAAGTTATAAACGAATGTTGAGAAAGAAAACAAAGAATAGAAGGAAAAGAATCAGTGGGAATAGCCACTGAGATTCAGAGGTAAGAGACCCAAGGAGAGGTGCGTCCTCACTTCCATCTAAGTGTTCCTGTTTCATTTTGTTCAGGTGGGATGAAAGTTTCCATTTAGAAATCCTATTTTCAAATAGGATTTTCAACTATCTGGAAAGAAGAAACTGAGAGATATTAGCCTAAAATAAGAAGGATGCCCGGAGTGAGAAGACAATGAAGCAGAAATAGACAACAGAAGACAAAGAGGCAAGGAAGATAAGAAGATGGAAAACAGGTATGGGAGGCACTCAAGAGTTTTATAGGAAGATAAAAAGTTGTTAAAAACAGCTAGGTTTTTGGCAACCAAAAATAGTCTCAGACGGTAAGAGGTGTGATAAGCATGAAGCTTCAATGAATGTCTGTTCACATACCATTTATTACCCACTGAAGCAGCTATTTTACAAAACGTTTGAAAAACTATCTGAGAGGAAATTGAGGCCATGACACACAGAACTTTTCTCAATGGTCCACTATGATTACTTTGTGCTATAATAGATAAAACAGTTCCAAACTGTGAAAATAGTTTCCTTCAAAATTTTGTAAGAATTGTTTCAATCTATATAAAGGCATGTCAGATCCCACCCCCCACCCTAATTCTCTTCCTTCAGGATCAGCACACTAAGAACTGGTATTTTCTATATGAAAAACAGAAGTCTAGGATTTTATTGAAAGGAAAAACAATTTGGGAACTTAGAGATCAGTGATCTGGATGAAAGGACTGAAAGGAAGCAGGCATTAAAGAAGAAAAAGGGAAAAAGAACATCTCTGGTTGGGGAGAAAGCAAGTAGTGAAGAGAAATGATAAGGAGATCCAAAGAACCTGAAGCTACCTGGCAATTTGCCTAGCCTCCTGGCGTCCAAAGTTCAGGCCCAAGAGGGCTTTGGGCTACCAACACCTGCAACTAAAATTCTAGAGAAACTGATGTCTTACCTCCAGCAAACTATACTTTTAAAGATTTACAAACATAGATATATAGTCTATAGAAGTTTTTACATTTAGTCCTGTCCATAGTCCAAAAATACTCTATCTAAATACATTTACCTGCTATGTTTTAGGCCTTGCCAAACAATATCAGACCTAGCCCTAACTGCCAAACACATCACGTTTTCAAAAACTGGTATTTAATTTCAGTTGTAAGATTAATGTCTAACAAATTTTTTTAAAAAAACATGTAAGATTTTCTTACTTTTACAATATAATATTTTCCCCAGAGCTCTGAAGAGAAAAAGAGAAACATCTTTGCCACCAATAGCTTGGACCTCCTGCTTTTCAAAAACCCTATCAGTTTTTTTCCTTTGTTTTGATTTTGACAGCACAGCAGCTGATTTTATTGAAGACATTCCTTTCTTCCTTGGCCATAAACGGTTTTCTCCTAAATAATACACATCCAAGAGACAATATTGAAAATAAAATTAAAATATGAAAAGTAAGACATTTTATACAGTTACACTAAATAGTCTAATTAAAATATTTTTTTTCTAATAAACCGTAATTATAAAATATGTGAACTGAGTAACAGTTGTCTTTGGGTTGCTACGCTATTAAAATGGAATAAAATACCATCTGAAAGTGCCTCATAACACAGATTTTAAATTTTCATGCATAGGGTGCCTGGGTGGCTCAGTGGGTTAAAGCCTCTGCCTTCGGCTCAGGTCATGATCTCAGGGTCCTGGGATCGAGGCCCGCATCGGGCTCCCTGCTCAGTGGGGAGCCTCCTTCCCCCTCTCTCTCTGTCTGCCTCTCTGCCTACTTGTGATCTGATCTCTCTGTGTCAAATAAATAAATAAAACCTTTAAAAAAATTTTTCATGCATAGAAATAACACATTCTTTAATATAGGCCTATCATTTTGATTTCTCACAGCACTGCTTGTGCAAGGTACTGTTCCTGATGCATGATATGTATAAGCTAATTAAATCCTCAAAATAACTTAATTAGGGGAGAACTCTTATTATACACATTAAAGAGAGGAGATAAAAAGAGATTAAGTAACTAAATCAAGGTCATCGGCTACTAAGTGATATGAATCCAGGCAGTACAGTTCTTTAGTGCATGTTCAACAACTATTCTGTATTACATCTCTACTGATTTGGGCAGTCTTCAATTTATGAATATGCAGTGTTAAAATTTCATTGGTAAATCTACTGTTCAAAACTCAGAATGTGGGGCACCTGGGTGGCTCAGTGGGTTAAGTCTTTGCCTTTGGCTCAGGTCATGATCCCAGGGTCCTGGGATAGAGCCCAGCATCAGGCTCTATGCTCAGCGGAGAGCCTGCTTCCCCCTCTCTGCCCCCCTCTCTTGCCTGCCTCTCTGCCTGCTTGTGATCTGTCAAATAAATAAATAAATAAAACAAACCAAAAAACCCCACTCAGAATGCATCACTTAAGAAAAGCAGCCTGGAAGAGCAGAAAGAACTAGGATCTTAGGTTTGATTCTTATTATCGTCTACCTCATTAAGCTGGTCGAGAATGAATCAATATATGATTGCTAATACAGCTCCTGACCCACTCAAAAAATATTATTTTCTTCCCTTTAAAATTTCTGAGCTCAGAGTTATAATGTTATAAGTGACAGGACAGCAAACTGGCCTACTTCATTCAGCCTTCCAACACATAATTCCAGTAGTGAACCTAAGCACCACTTACATTTCTGTTTCTACAGGAATAAGTAGAATTCTGACTACAGTTGTATTACTCTGCCTATTTACTTTTCTCTACAGTTATTTTGAAAAACAAAGATATAAACTAAATGAACAGGTTATACTTGTAGGTAGACGCTAGGATTTCAGGTGGATTTTGAGAGCTCCAAAGATGGCTTTTAATTTTTCAAGGTCAATTCCTCAATGTGAAACATCAGGTAGGGTGCTTGTTAAATGTTTTCTGACGAGGACCATGTACAAGTGTGCTATCTCTCTATATACACAAATATTTTTAAAGATTTATTTATTTGAGAAAGAGCAAGTACATGCGGCACACGAGTAGGGGGAGGGGCAGAGGGAAAGAACCTTAAAGTAGACCACTTGCTGAGCACCAGGCCCCACGTGGGGCTCCATCCATGACCCAGGAGAACATGACCTGAGCCAAAACCAGGAGTTGGTCGCTCAACCCACTGAGCCAACCAGGCACCACTTCCTCCTTTGTTTTTTTTTTTTAAGTAGGCTTAAACACTGTAGCCCCAACACAGGGCTTGAACTCAGGACCGAGATTAAGACCTGAGCTGAGATTAAGAGTCAGATTCTTAAGTGACTGAACCAAATGGCGCCCTGTGCTATCTCTTTTAATATAGCATGAAATTGCACCTTCTTTACAATTAAGGTAAATCAATTTATTAAATGTATCATATATAAATTAAAAATAAATACGAAGGAAAACCTATGTAAGCACAATACTATATATTTCTTAAAAATGTATTTACTTTGGAGAGAGCACACTCACATGCACTCAGTGGGGAGAGGGAGAGAGAGAACCTCAAGCAGACTCCACGCCCAGTATGGAGGCCAGGTGGGGCTCAATCTCACAACACTGAGATCATGACCTGAGCTGAAATCAAGAGTCAGGCGCTTAACTGACTGAGCCACCCAGGTGCCCCACAGCACAATACTATTAAAATTCCTTAACAGCTGATCATTTATTGACTCCTTAATATATATCAAGCACTAAAATAAACACTTTACAAGTGTTAACTCACTTTTCACACAACTCTGTAAGAGAGCTTCTCATATAAAAGGTGAGAATATGCAGGCACAAAATGATTACCATTTGCAAGATTCTTCACCAGTAAATGGCAGAGCCAGGATTTTCACCCAGGAAGTCTCATCCAAATTAACTTTATTTTTTTATTTTATTTTTTTTTTTAAAGATTTTATTTATTTATTTGACACAGAGAGAGAGATCACAAGTAGGCAGAGAGGCAGGGAGAGGAGGAAGCAGGCTCCCTGCTGAGCAGAGAGCCCGATGCGGGCCTCGATCCCAGGACTCTGAGATCATGACCTGAGCCGAAAGCAGAGGCTTTAACCCACTGAGCCACCCAGGTGCCCTCATCCAAATTAACTTTAAAAAGTAGCAAACAACCTAAATGAATCAGGTTTTGTCTCAGGTATACAGGTACATACAGTGACATATTCACAGGGGTATGTGTATGCACGTGTACATACATGATTTTAAATAACCGTCTAAAACGAAGAGTAGATGGAGATATACATCAATTCTAAGTTAAAATATGTTTAGTTTGATTTAGATTCATGAACAACTAAGAGAAAGTCAGTCACCTGGACAGTGCAGTAAGAATTTATCTTTCATAGTTACCTTTTGAAGAAGAAAACTGGAGGCTGTTTATTGCACTTCTGATATCACCAGAACACCCTTGACAGAGCAACTCAAGAGAACTTTTATCAGGGACAGTAATATTTCCCCCATTCTAAAATGAAAAAAATTAAAGTTTAAAAAACTAGTTTTTAAAACCAAAAAAACAGTCCTCCATTATCTAAACTAAATGAAGAAGTACAATAGAATCTTTCAAAGTTAGATGCTAAAAAGCTTCCATGTTAAACACCAGTCTGCTCAGGAAAGTCAACGACTTATCATAGCTTAAGATAAATTCTCAAGAGTATAAAATAATTTCACTTGTTTACTTGGACTAGGTTATATTTTGAAGTTCTCTTACTAATATAGATATATATGTATATATGTATATGCATGTATAAGTGTATATACATATATATGTGTATACATATATATATATACATGTACATACATATACATATATATGTGTATATATAGATGTATATATGGATGTAAGAGAGCTTCAAAATATAACCTAGTTCAAGGTTATGGACTAGGACTTCAACTATAACCTAGTCCAAGTGTGTGTGTGTGTATATACATATACATACATATATATATGTATATGTATGTATATACATATACATATACATACACAAACATCACTCCCTTGTCAGTTCAAGTATAAGATCAAAAAAATTTATCTATCCCTCTCCACCTTAAGAAACTCCTAATAGTTTGGCTCCTGGGTGGGTCAGTGGCTTAAAGACTCCGCCTTCGGCTCAGGTCATGATCTCAGGGTCCTGGAATCAGGCCCACATTGGGCTCCATGCTCAGCACGGAGCCTGCTTCCTCCTCTCTCTCTGCCTGCCTTTCAGCCTCCTTGTGATTTCTCTCTCTCTGTCAAATAAATAAATAAAATCTTAAAAAAAAAAAAAAAAAAAAGAAACTCCTAATAGTTTATTGACAATGATTTAAGTTGACTCTAGGTCAGGATCCCAGGGTCCTGGGATGGAGCCCTATAGTGGGCTCCATGCTCAGTGGGGATACTGCTTGAGATTCTCTCCCTCTGCCCCTCTCCCTGCTTGTGCACACACGTACACATTCTCTAATAAATAAATCTTTAAAAAAGATATATATATTTCTGTGGAAGGAAAATTCCCTCCAAAGTATCTCTAACAATCACTAATTTAATTTTTTCTACCAATGGTATGTGAGAGTACCCATTTTTTCTTTATCTTTGGCAATCCTGTTTACTGATCTCTTAAAATCTTTGCAAACTGTTATGTGAAAAATGGTGTCTGGTTTAAATATTAATTTCTTTGATTACTAGTAGGGCTAAACACCTCTCATGTTTACTAGCCATTTGTATTACTCTGTGGATTGGCTTCGCTCTTCTTAGAATTTTGACTGATTTATTTTTTAAAGATTTTATTTACTTTTGTGTGTGTGTGTGTGTGTGAGAGAGAGAGAGAGAGCTCACAAAGAATCACAAGTGGGATGAAGTGCAGAGGGAGAAGCAGACTTCCCGCTGAGCAGAGATCTCAATGTGGAGGTCGGTCACGGGACTCCAGGATCATGACCTGAGCCAAAGGCAGAAGCTTAACCTACTGGGCCACCTAGGCATCCCTGTTCTTAGCCTTTTTAGGTAGGCACATTTTTATATATTCATGTGTTAATATTTTATGTTACATAAGTTGCAAATATTTTCTTCCATTCTCATGCTTGTCTTTTAACTTAGCTTACCATGCTTTCTATAATTTCCTAGGCTTTTCATTTTTTTTGAAGTAAATCCACTGTTTTTAGGGCTTTTGTTTGTTTCTTACTTAGGAATACTTTCCCTCAAACCAAAGTCACTACTTTTTCTTAATACTATTCTCATTTTGAGGGCTTCTGGGTGGCTCAGTGGGTTAAGCATCTGCCTTTCACTCAGATCATGATCTCCAGGTACTGGGATGGAATCCCAAATCTGGCTTCCTGCTCAGCAGGGAGTCTGCTTCTCCCTCTTTCTCCCTCTGACCCTCCCTACTGCTCATTCTCTCTGTCAGATAAATAAAATCTTAAAAAAAGTATTATTGTCACTTTGGTTTTTACATTCAGATCTTCAATCTACCTAGAAATTATTATTTTTCTAAAGATTATTTATTTTAGGGAGAGAGAACACATGCGTGAGCGGGAGAGCGGGCAGAGGGAAAGACTCAAGCAGATTCCCCACTGAACGCACATCTCAGGACCTGAGATCATGACCTAAGCCAAAATCAAGAGTGAGAGGCTTAACTGACTGAGCCACCTAGGTGCCCCTACCTAGAAATTATTTTTATGCATAGTATAAAAATAAAACCTTATGTTTTCCCATATGGATATCCAATTGTGCAAATACCACTTATTAATTATAATAGTCTCCTCTTTCCTCAGTGATGTAAAATGCTACTTCCATAATACAGAAAATTACCATTTATACATACTGATCTATTTCTGTGCTGCCCTTCTCATCGAATCCTTCTTTTTGTCTGTTACTGTGTCAATGGTACACAGCTGTAATATACTTTTACATTATTTTCAATATATACATAGCAAGTCTCTCATTATTCTTTTACAAAATTTTCTTGCTCGTGTCTGTGAATTTCTCTTTCAGATTAACTTCATTTTTATTGCGAATACTTTTTTTTAAAGATTTTATTTATTTGAGAGAGAGAGAGCAGATCACAAGTAGGCAGAGAGGCAGGCAGAGAGAGGAGGAAGCAGGCTCCCTGCTGAGCAGAGAGCCGGATGCAGGGCTCGATTCCAGGACACTGAGATCATGACCTGAGCTGAAGGCAGAGGCTTTAACCCACTGAGCCACCCCAGTGCCCCTTTTGTGAATACATTTAATTTAAAATTGTTTCAAGAAGAGTATTTGTTTTTGAAAAATTCTAGTGTGGATTACTTGCCAAAAAGGAAATGTAATTTTTTTTTTAAAGACTTCATCATTTGAGAGAGAGAGAGAAAGAGAGAGAGAGAGAGAAAGACAGTGTAAGAGAAAGAGCATGAGTCAGGAGGAAGGGGCAGATGGAAAGCGAGAAGTAGATTCCCCACTGAGCAAGGAGCCTGATGCACCATGCAGGTACCTCATGAAATTTAATTTGAAATCATGATCTTTGGTAGCTGAAGGAAATACCACAGATGTTAATCATTTTGAACACACGAATGTGGTTGAAATGTGTGATCACACTTTATATACGTAGTAATATCAAGAAGACTAAAGACCTTTTTTCTTTGTGGGACACCTGGATGGCTCAGTGGGTTATGCCTCTGCCTTCGGCTCAGGTCATGATCCCAGGGTCCTAGGATCAAGTCCCACATCGGGCTCCTTGCTCGGCAGAGAGCCTTCTTCACCCTCTACCTCTGCCTGCCATTCTGCCTGCTTGTGCTCTCTCTCTCTCTCTCTGACAAATAAATAAAATCTTTAAAAAAAAATCTTTTTTCTTGTAAAAACAGAAAAATATCGGGCGCCTGGGTGGCTCAGTGGGTTAAAGCCTCTGCCTTCGGCTCAGGTCATGATCTCAGGGTCCTGGGATCGAGGCCCGCATCGGGCTCTCTGCTCGGCAGGGAGCCTGCTTCCTCCTCTCTCTCTCTCTCTGCCTGCCTCTCAGCCTACTTGTGATCTGATCTGGCTGTGTCAAACAAATAAATAAAACCTTTTTAAAAAATGGTAAAAAAAAAAAAACAAAACAGAAAAGTATCTAAAGTCAAAAAAACCCCAAACCTACTATATTCACCATTCTTTCTTTTAACTAGATCACTTAGGATAGCAATACTTAATATAATTAACTGAGCTCTGTACAGAATGCTAGAGAGTAAAATGCTCTTTTGATTTTCCTCTACCATCATTATCATCCTTGAAGAGCCCAGACAGTATCTTAACATTTCATTTTATAAAAGCTTGAAAGACTTGAATAGTGTCCTGCTTGTTGCTCCTGTGATATAACATTATCAACAATAATATCAAAAGTATAGTAGTTTTAGGGGCACCTGGCTGGCTCAGTCAGTAGAGCATGCGACTCTCTTGATCTTCTGGTTATAAGTTCCAGCCCCATGGTGGGTGTAGAGGTTACTTAAAAATTTAAAAATCTTAAAAAAAAAAAAAAAGGTATACTAGTTCTAACATTCTTGCAGGTTCACTAGTTAAGGTACAACACGTTAACTACGTTAACAAAAAAGTCATGAAATCTCTTTTCACTATTCCAACACAACTTGCTAAAGTGAATGCTGTTTGCAATTTAACGACTTAGTCTTAAAAAAAATCTGAGTTAACATAGTAAGGTGCTATGGTGTTATTTTTTATTAATTCTCAATGTTTGTTTAATGAATATTTAAAAGCTATAATTTGTACTTATGCTCCTGATACAGAATATAGGTTTTTTTTAAAAGACATTGAAAAAAAAGTCACAAGTAATCCTATCATCCAGAACCAATCACACTCAGCATTTTTATGTACTTTCTTCTAGTACATACACATACAGGTTCAAGTATATATGTGCATTGTGCTGTTATTGAAAGTTGTTTTGTTTTAGCACAGTGAAATGGAGTTAGAATGAAACCAAACCTATCTGATACTTAATAGTTATGGGATAGTACACAAGTTACTTCCCCCCAAAAGCTGTTTCCTTATCTGCAAAACAGGGATTATGTACCAATTTTGTATGGTTGTGGTGAAATTTAATAAGGTCAGGTATATAAAAATACTTTGCATAGTGTCTGACGTACATCAGAGTTGCAGATATAATTTATATTGTTGGCATTGTAACTTCACTTATTTATTTAAAGTAATCTCTAAACCCAACGAGGTCATATTCCTGAGATCAAGAGTTCCATGTTCTTACGAATGAGCCAGCCAGGTACCCCTGCATCTCGTTATTTTTGACTTGACATTAAAGTTATTTTCTCATGTCACTAAAAATTCTCAAAACACGGATCCATCACATACTTCACCGTAATAACTCCTCCATTACCGGACTCAGTTGGTTTCTAATTTTTCACTATTAATAGTTTTTATTTATTCCACTAAGTGCTCTATATACAGAATTTTGTTTAATCCTCAAAGTAAACTCTCCCTTGGAGATTTCCCTCAGTTACTATGATCTCAGCTGTGCAAAAAAACCTTATATTTCACGTAAGATCTAGTTGATTTGTAGCAGTAGGGCCCCCAGAACCATGCTGCTGGGAGAATTTCCATCAATTTATTTTAATATCATATTGATTTGAAAACTAGAAAAAAATGATGTATTACAAATGACTACAGTTATTTTACAACAATGTTAATATATGTAACATTATTCAACTGTACACTTAAAAAAGGTTAAAATGGTATAGTTGATAATACTGCATAACTATTTGAAAGCTCCTAAATGAGTAGATCTTAAATGTTCTCACCACAAAAAAGAAATGGTAATTACACGAAGTGATGGAGGTTTTGTGTAATGCCATAGTGATAATCATTCTGTGATATGTAAATATATATCAGTGTGCTATATACCTTAAACTTATTAAACTTAAATTATGTGTCAAGTGTTATCTCCATAATGTCAGAAAATAAATGGTTAAAATGGTAAATTTAAGTTTTTTACCACAATAAACATTAAATTTTTAAAAAATTTGACAACATGACAAAAGTAGTATTGGACTATTGATGTCTAATGTACCTAGATGTCAGGGAACAGTTTCTTGATAGTAAACACAATTTATAGCACTGAGCCAAGCAAAGGGAAATTTACCTCAATGTGAAAGAGAATGCTAGGTTTAATAACAGAGAAAGGTAAAGGATTTTTAAAATAAGTATTTCCTGGCTTTTCTAGAATAACAGGCCTGATGAATGTAAACAAATATTTTAATTCTAAACAGTGAAATAATGTGTTTCTAATTCCACAAGTGTGGCTTTCTAAAATTACAATGTAAGATTCAGATTTATCAGTTCTTAAAAGACTTACCTTACTAGCTTCCACTGTCACTATTCGATTAAGAAATTTCATCATAATTGTCGGTGCCACAGGGTTAAAACTGTTAAAAGTTTTTTAAAGAAAGAGAGTGGTTAGATGATCAATTTAAAAATATAACATGTATGTGAGCATTGCAAGCAGAAATTTCATTCTTACCTAATGTTTGCTATAGCACACTCTTCCTGAATTTCTTTGGGAAACAATAACCTTTGATTATTATCTCCACTGAGACTGTCAGAAATTATAAATATTAGAGGACATCGACCAGTGTGCACATATTTCCTAGAATAAAGTATAGCAATGTTTAAATATAAGCTATCACCATTTAATTCAAAGTTTGAGAAAACTTCACTGAAACTCACCTGAGAATTTCGTGTAAAGAATGAGAATCTCGATAAAACTGGTTAGGTAAATCCTATTGAAAAATGATACATATTATTCAGTTTTATTATTGTATAAATTTATACAAGATTCATATTTACCAAATTAGGAAAAAAAATGTTATCTATTCAATGTACTATAACTAAAACTTTTATAGAAATTAAAGAAAACATGAAAAAGTGGATGTCCTAAACAATAAAATGCATCAATGGGAAACCTAATTTTCAATCAAATTTCTTAGGATCAGTACTAGTTACAGTATTTTCACTAAGACATCATTTTCCAAATTATTTCTTTTGCTTTTCTATATTAAAGCCATTAAAAATTTAAAGTTCATTAACCTATAGCTACTCTATTCAAGTTAACTGAAAAAAAAACCTGAGGTTTTTGCTATAACCGAGCTTTTACATTACATTTTACCCCTATTAATACTATGGAGAGAGTTAA
This sequence comes from Ailurus styani, assembly GCA_002007465.1. NCBI lineage: Eukaryota > Metazoa > Chordata > Mammalia > Carnivora > Ailuridae > Ailurus > Ailurus styani. The sequence goes on from LNAC01000299.1 coordinate 2,026,540, forward strand.
TGCCACTATCAATAAGATATATCTTGCAATTATTTACTCAATAGTTACAGCAGGATCTCAAAATTTGTCCGTACTTCAACCAGAATTATCCTCTTATCAGTTCTTAGATCATCTCCAAGCATTTGTAGTTTGTTATACTTTGTTGCTCTTAGTAGAAACTCTTTAAAAACTGCTATCTGAGACTGGTAGGGAAATACATGGAAGATGGATTCTGAAAGAAAACATTTAACACTTTTACTTTCAAAAAATTATATATACATCAAAATTACACATATGTAAGTAACACACATTTACGTGACTGAATACATTCACATATACCTGAAGGAGCTTACGACATTGTAGATTTTTTCTACTCAGGCAAAACTGTACAAATTTAAAACAGGATATTCATTTCAAAAAACAAGAGTCATCATGGACCACAATGAATCGTCTATAACAATGAATGTAATATGAAATTAACTGACTTTAGAACACAGCTGCTAATATAATAGTCACACAACTGGTAAAAACAGTTCTATCTTTGCCCATATAATGAAAATACTCCAAATGAGTGTGACGATGAATCAGTCAGACTTAATCCTCAAAGAATCCGATTCTCTTCTACTAGAAGCAAGCTTCCCTTCTTCTCCTGAAAGCATTTCTGTCTGAATCTGGGAAGTATGAAAGAAAATGGTCTCATATGGTTTCACCTGATCGCTACTCTCATTTTGTAAAGTTATTGATAGTGGGCAGATGCCAATCTAGCATAAGAGTGACAACATACATTTTCTCACAAAAATATATACCCAAAAGGATCTTAGGAATCTCAAGAATATAAATGGGGAGTTCATTTCAAACCTCCTTTAAACATGGACTTTTCCCACTACTTCCACTACTTTCATAACAAACCTTACCAGAATTAAGTATCTCCTTGAAATCATCTTTTTGGAAGTCTGGTAAAATTGGATTAATCCACTCTTGTACTTGAATATCATGCTCCTTTGATAGTATTTTTATAGTTGTTGTTTTCCCACATCCAGGAGGACCTGTTATTAATAAAATAGATCCACCCTAAAACCAAATATAAACATTAATCAAAAATCAAAATCACTGGAATGCTAGATTATGTTTGAACTTTCTTTCATATATTAATTACTTCCATAAATATTTGCTGAATATCTGGAATAAGCTGACTAAATTTTACACTGATGTTAGCTGGATTATACCACCTTTATATAAAAGAGGATTATCTTATTTCTTTGACTTTAAGCATAACTTTCTTTTTTTAAGATTTTATTTATTTATTTGTCAGAGAGAGAGAGCACAAGCAGGCAGAGTGGCAGGGAGAGGCAGAGGGAGAAGCAGGCTCCTTGCCCAGGAAGGAGCCCAATGCGGAACTCTATCCCAGGGCCCTGGGATCATGACCTGAGCCAAAGGCAGCTGCTTAACCAACTGAGCCACTCAAGTCTTCCTTAAGCATAACTTCTGATAGTTCTTCAATAATTGCACTACGTCTCTCCCAAGGACTACTTAGTAGCCAAATTAAAACAACTAAACCTCAGCTAGGTTAAGGTGGTCATGTCTGAAACAAGTATTTTTAGAGGTTACCTGAACTCAAAATTCAATCTTAAAACAGACCTCTTTGGATTACATGTTTTAGTATTAACCAAGTATATTCTCATAGGAAAATGTTAGTTAGGATATCAGAATCGTTAAGAAATGTGTATTAAGAAACATATTTTCCAGAGATAGAACTTCAAAGAGAGACTATAGGTTGTAAGTTACAATAATATCTCCTCATATAATAAATTTGATAAAAAAAGTTAAAGCTAAAAAAAGTATCAGGGGAAAATGATTTCCTACATTCCCTGGTGGACTATAATCCTTGCTCAGCTGTTTACCTTTACTAACTGATACAAATAAGGGCCCTTGTACATGGCCCCAGAAGACAACCTGTCCCACTTTTTAGAATGTATGAGTGCAGGAGTTATAATGATATCAGCCATAACTTTAATGATTCAATAAAACATATTAAATATGGTGTCTCTGAACAAAAACAAATAGAAGCAAGATTATATATTGATGAGCTGATGTAAATGTGACCAGAGAAAGACTGTTGTGCGGGAATCTAACTCCTTACTTCTCTTAGGAACTATGATTCACTATTTGCTTATTGTTTCTAGTAACTTTGCAGGACATACCTAATGTAAATAATGAGAACTACTTCAAGGAGATTACTTTAAAGAGGAAAATCAAGGGCGCCTGGGTGGCTCAGTGGGTTAAAGCCTCTGCCTTCAGCTCAGGTCATGATCTCAGGGTCCTGGGATCGAGCCCCACATCGGGCTGCCTGCTCAGCAGGGAGCCTGCTTCCTCCTCTCTCTCTGCCTGCCTCTCTACTTGTAATCTCTCTCTCTCTCTCTGTCAAATAAATAAAATCCTTAAAAGAAAAAATAAATGAAATTAAAGAGGAAGATCATGCATGGGTACTCATGTATGGTTCTATATAATAAAGTTAAGTGTCTTATTTTTCAATACAGTGAGTAGAGCCACATAGCAAAAGTTTTGCTTCCAATAAGAGGAGAGGTAGTCTATCAGAACACTAAAACATGAAGACTTTTGTTAACGTTCCCATCGTCTACATTATAAGAGTTTGCTTTTTTTTAATTGAAGTATAAATGGCATATAGCACCCTAATAGTTTCAAATGTACCTCATAGTAATTCGATATTTTTATGTCTTACAAAATGATTATTATAAGTCTAGTTATCATCTGTCACCATATAGTTACTACACTATTATTGGCTATATGCCCTATGCTGTAATTACATTTCCATCACACTATAATAACAGTTTTACTGTATTGTGAAGATGTTGCCCTGAAAAATTAAATTCAGTATATATTTTAAGTACTTACAATAAACTTAGGAAAAAATAATTTTAACTTGCTCATAGAAAAATCTGTAAGTTCTCAAAAAATTTTTTGAATAAAAATGTCTTATAATTACTGACATCATTGAACTTTTGTATAATAAAGAGTGTATAATTCGTGAGAATCCAACTTCTTAGAGGAAAGAAGCTTCTATTTTTATTTTTTAAAGGTTTTATTTATTTGTCAGAGAGAGGGAGGAAAGAGAGAGAAAGAGAATGCACATAAGCAGGGGAACGGCAGGCATTGGGAGAAGCCGACTCCCACTGAGCAAGGAGCCTGATGCAGCACTCGATCCCAAGATCCCTAACTGACTGAGCCACCCAGGTGTCCCAATAAATAAAATCTTGGAAAAAAATAAAATCACCATTTCACAATTTAATAAAATGATTCAGGCAAAGACTGAAAATGGACACTAAAGCACTTATGTGAAAGACTGTGGGGAACTGGACATTTAACATTGTGAAATTATCTCCCCATAGATCATGTGGCAGTCGCAAGGGAAAATTACTTCACAATGAAGATTCCTGACTATTACTGGGGGGCCTGAGTAGCTCAGTCAGTTAAAGGTCTGTCTTTGGCTGAGGTCATGATCTCAGGGTCCTGGGATTGAGCCCCTAGTCGGGCTCCCTACTCAGTGGGGAGCCTGCTTCTCCCTCTCCCCGCCCCACACTCTATCTCTCTAATAAACGAATAAAATCTTAAAAAAAAGATTTTTGACTATTATTTTTTTAATTTAGTGATCAAGGGCACCTGAGTGGCTCAGTCAGTTAACCAGCTGCCTTAAGCTCAGGTCATGATCCCAGGGTCCTGGGATCGAGTCCTGCATTGGGCTCCCTACTTGGCAGAAAGCCTGCTTCTCCCTCTCCCCCTGCCTGATGCTCTGCCAACCTGTGCTATCTCTCTGTCAAATAAATAAATAAAATCTTAAAAAAAAAATAAAAAATATATAATAATGATTTAGTGATCAAACTTAACATGAAAGACAGCAGGAGAACCAAACATATTTTCTGATATGGTGCAATATAAAACATACACCATGACCTGAAAAGTATTCTTACAAAAATGTTCAACTTGAGTCTAATCACAACCTGGATTCAAACTTCTAGGCCACAGGAAATACAAGATAGAAGACCAAGTTAGTCATCATTAAGAGGAAACAACCTGACAAATCTAGAATGTGAGACTTCTACATGTCACCTGGCCTGGCCTCTTTGGTAAGTCACTGTCTTAGAGTAAAACAAAGGGTAAAGGAGGACCATTTTAAATTTTAAAAGACCTAAGAGGTGTGAAAATCAAATGCAATGTGCAGTCCTTGATTAGATCCTGGTTGTAATAAATCCACTATAAATGACATTTTGTAGACAAATAGAGAAATGTGAATATGAAATGAGCATTAGATAACACTAAGGAATTAATTTTGTTAGACAGAATAATGGTTATATATAGTTAATTAGGAAAGTGCTTTATTTAAAGATTTTATTTATTTTTATTTATTTCACAGAGGGAGAGAGACCACAAGGAGGCCGAGAGGCAGGCAGAGAGAGAGAAGGGGAAGCAGGCTCCCTGCTGAGCAGGGAGCCCGATGCGGGCCTTGATCCCAGGACCCTGAGATCATGACCTGAGCCGAAAGCAGAGGCTTTAACCCACTGAGCCACCCAGGCGCCCGGAAAGTGATTTAAAAAAAAAAAAAAAAAAAAAGAGGCATGCAGATGTTTCCAGAAGTCTGACTGAAACGTCACATATTCATAATTGAAAACGCTTTAAATACTTTAAAATACTTAAGAGTGAAAATGATGGGTATGTAATAGGCATAAGACTATTCATTAATTATTCTACTTTCTTTTATGTTTGAATCTCAAGATAAAGTTTAAAAAGAGAGAGAAAGAATATTCTAGCTTGGAGGCTAAAACTAATTACCAAAGTAGGAAGTGAAACAAAAAACAGCAGCCTTAAAATGAATGATGACTGTTTTAGGCTGTATTTAGTACAAAAAGTAATATGTAATTTGCCTGTTTGCTTCAGTGTGAGATAACGTGATATGCTAAATATACTAGCATCCTAACGGGTTTATTATGCTTTATGATGATGAGACGTAAGTGGGGAAAAGAAGTACAAGTAAAGGAAAAAACTCAAAATCTGAGTCTTTTAGCAAAGTTTATAGTAGTAAATCAGAGACTTTTTTAATTGTAGGTGATTTAGACTTAACAAAGTCATCATAAAAGTTTAATCTCTCGGTGCCTGGGTGGCTACTTCAGTTAAATGTCTGCCTTTGACTCAAGTCATGATACCGAGTCCTGGGATCAGTCCTGAATTGGGCTCCCTGCTCATTGGAGAGTCTGCTTCTCCCTCTGCCTCTGCCTGCCTCTCCCCCAGCTTGCGCGTGCTCTCTCACACTATCAAATCGATCAATCTTTTTTTTTAAAAAAGATTTATTCGTTTATTTATTTATTTGACAGAGAGACACAGCGAGAGAGGGAACACCAGCAGGGGGAGTAGGAGAGGGAGAAGCAGGCTTTCCCGCAGTGCAGGGAGCCTGATGCAGGGCTTGATCCCAGTGTCCTGGGATCATGACCTGAGCTGAAGGCAGACGCTTAAACACTGAGCCACCCAGGTGCCCCTCAATCAATCAATCTTAAAAAAAAAAAAAGTGTAACTTCTTACAACCAATTGTGAATCAGAGAAACAATTGATGTTATATATTTTAAAACACATTTCTTATTAATTACCTGTTTTGGTTGCCTTTCTAAGACTTTAGCTTTTAACCAGGTTTCAACTTCTTCAATTTTCTTTTTATGCACAGCAAGTTCATGCTAAAAATTTCAAGTTTAGAACAAAACATTTTAAACTCAAGAACTTTTGGTACAGCAGCATACAATCTAAATTAAGCATTTTTAATGAAAAAACTAGCAAAAAACATGATATGAGAATTAAAAGGTATTTACTATTACACTTCATTTTTTATATTGAAAAATTCTGTTTTTAACACTGACACCATTGTATGAGAACTTGGGGCACGTATGGAACTACATAATTTTTTAAAATCCTGAAATACATTTAGGAAGGGAATAAACATGGAGCGATACTACATTTAAAAAATAATAAACACAACAATTCTATGTTGGGATTAAATTAAATCTATGACAAATAACCAATGGTACAATTTCAGAGTAACTTGAGAAACGCTGAAACATGGAACATAAAAAACTAGGAATTACTGGTTTTTTCTAATTCATTCAGAAAGATTTTTATGAGTAATAATCTGAAAATATACATTCCTCTCCTTCCTGAAATTAAATTATGTACACTTGTTTGCTTCCTTTTTAGTACCTGCGTTTCTGGCTTGTATTTATCCACCCATGGTTCATTTTCAGACAGATATTCTTTTGAATTCTCTAGACCATAAATCTTTTCTGAGGAAAATGGCTTTTCTCTTCTTCTAGCTGGAAATCTGCTATTTTCTAATCTGGAAGGCACATTTTTCCTTCTGTGACTTGAATGATTCACACCTAATGATGTGGTAGTAATAGAGATGCTTGTATTCTCTGAAAAATCATCAAACGATGGGTCTACCCAGTCTGTTACCTGAAAAAAAAAATCATGTAAATATTACATTATCTACATCTATTCCCTATGTAGGTAAACTACTCTATAAAAAATTTATATTCACAAATCTGCAACATTTTATTTTTTTAGAAGATTTTATTTATTTGTCAGAGAGAGAGAGCATGCGTGCCCTAAAGCAAGGGGAGCGGCAGGCAGCGAGAAAAGCAGGCTCCCCACTGAGCAGGGAGCCAGATGAGGGACTCAATCACAGGACCCTGAGATCATGACGTGAGCCAAAGGCAAACGCTTAACCAACTGAGCCACCCAGGCATCCCTATGTGCAACATTTTAAATCAAAACCTCACAAGTTAGCTCTTTAAATAAAACTGGCACTATATGTATCAGTTATTTTTTTACTTCATGGTAGGTACATATACATACTTGTCCACTGATCAGGGTAATGACAAAAGCCATGTAAAGGAATATATAATACAAACTTAATTCTTTTTTACTAATTATAATCTTCCTAGTATAGAACAGACTGATCCTTTTTAAGCTCATTCATAGGACTGAAACACGAATATTAAAATTATGTACCAGAAAAGCAGCAAAACAATTATTATTTTAAGCATATATAATTGTAAGAAAAGTAAACCTTCTGCCCTGACCAGATTAATTCATTCACAAACTAAGAACCACTGCATATATCCAAATAATCCCTATCAGCTTTAGGACTTTGATACTACCTACGAATCCTGATGCTATGAATAATTTGTAATTATGACTTGATTCGATTTCTCTTCAACTCATAAAACAAATAGTATTTTCATAAAGGGAGGCACGCTTTCCAGGGAGGAGGATTTGTTTCCCAGATTTGTCTAAGAAACAGAACTGGGATAATTGAACAACAAAATCAATGAGTTCTACTTCATGTTCTTCTGTTTTATGGAGAAAATGCTGATCTCTCTACATTTCCTTCCATCATTCCCTATTCTTTAGAATCCTTTGTAAGTATACACAGATAAAGATGATGAACTGAGCAATTTAAACCTAAAAATACTTTGGAGTATTAAAAAGGTTTTTTTAGTAACTAAAATTTTTATGATGAATTTTCTTAACATTCCTGAAGTATAAATCTGGAAAAACCTATTTTAGTATGTGGCTTTTGAAATTTTCTGGCTGCCTACTAAACGGGAACCAAGATTACATTTTCCTTGAAGAATTCTCAGCCATAGTTGTGAACCATTTATTAGACAACGCTAAGGAAAAGCAAGTTGGGTTTAGAACTATTTCAGGGGGCGCCTGGGTGGCTCAGTGGGTTAAAGCCTCTGCTTTCGGCTCAGGTCATAATCTCAGCATTCTGGGATCAAGGCCCACATCCGGCTCTCTGCTCAGCAGGGAGCCTGCTTCCTCCTCTCCCTGTCTTTCTGCCTGCCTCTCTGCCTACTTGTGATCTCTCTCTGTGTGTCAAATAAATTTAAAAAAAAAAAAATCTAAAAAAAAAAAATCTAGAACTATTTCAGGAATGAAAGTCACACTTCACTCCCCCTTTAAGAACAGAAGGTTAGGAACATTATCACCAATGAGTAAAGAAATGAAGACCTATGGGAAAAAATTTCAGTCATAGTCAAAAAATTCATTTTCTCTTCTTCAAAAGACTATCAACAGTACTACAATTTTGGTTCCTCATCTGTTCTTAAGAGTTTAGGGGCACCCGGGTGACTCAGTCCTTAAGCATTTGCCTTTTGTGATCCCAAGGTCCTCCGACTGAGCCTTGCATGGAGCTCCTGCTAACCATGGAGCATGCTTCTCCCTCTGCCCCTCCTTTCTCTCTCTTTTTCTCAAATAAATAAAATCTAAAAAACAAACAAGAGTATGTCGAGGCACCTGGGTGGCTGTGTCAGTTGTGCTCTAACTCTTGGTTTCAGTTCAGGTTGTGAACTCAGGGTCGTGAAATTGAGCCCCGAGCTGGGCTCCACGCCTCAGCAGAGTCTATTTAAGACTCCCTCTCCCTCCGCCCCTCCCCCGGCTCGCACGGGCTCTCTCTCTCAAAATAAATAAATCTAAAAAAAAAAAAGGAGTATGTAAAAATACCATGTTACAAGTAAACCATTTGATAGCATATCTGATCTTGCAATTCTGATCTGCAAGTTACTTATACATTTTACAGTTCTATTTCTTACATAAACGTGGAGTCCAATTTACTGGGAAAAAAAAAGAAACAGCAAAGTTTAATAATTTACTTAAGATCAGAGAAAAATAAGACACACCAGTAGGAAAATACCCAGCAAATGAGCATGATACTGACCGACCCCATCCTACACTACCACTAGCCTTGCTGATAACTGGCACTCGAAAATATATGATTTTTTAAGAGGCAGGGCTTGTGGTTAAGTTTTATTTTTATTTATCTGGTTTTTTTTTAAAGGTTTTATTTATTTATTTGACACAGAGAGAGAGATTACAAGTAGGCAGAGAGGCAGGCAGAGAGAGAGAGGAGGAAGCAGGCTCCTCGCAGAGCAGAGAGCCCGAAGCGGGGCTCAATCCCAGGACCCTAAGATCATGACCTGAGCCAAAGGCAGAGGCTTTAACCCACTGAGACACCCAGGTGCCCCTTTATTTATCTGTTTTTTAAAGATGTTATTTACTTATCTGAAAGAGAGCGAGCGAGCAAGGAGAGGAGCAGAGGGAGAGAATCCCAAACAGACCCAGCACTGAGTGCAGAGTCCGCCATGGAGCTCAATCCCATAACCTGAGATCATGACCTGAGCCCAAACCAAGAGTCAGATGCTAACTAACTGAACCACTGGTGCCCATCACTGTTATGCTGTAATAATAACTATGACTTATATTTTTCTTTCTTCTACTGATCTTTCATGCAAAAGTTTTCAGCCTTTTTTCCGATTAGAATTGCCAACACTTTTTTAAAAATTAAGGTTGTGCTTTTTAGTCACTTCACACTATTATAATTTTTAAATCACCAATTACAACAGATAATGGACACTGTTACTTTGATGGCAATAACAAGTCATAAGAACATACACAAAAATTATTCTTTTTTGGGCAATTATTACATGGCCATTTTAGTGTATCGTACCTTTGTAGAAGACACCTTTGGTCTAAGAAAAGTTTTTGACATTATAAACTTTAATAGTTCCCATCCGTAGTATACAACCTGTAGTACATTAAAGTATAATTCACCTAAGGAAACAAAAGAAAAAAAAATCTCAAATTAGGAAAAACTATAAAATAGAAGTATAGTAATATAAACCAATATAATCTATAGTATGATAAAGGCTCAAGAACTAATGAGACGACATAGTAAACATAGGTGAAGAAGTCAAAATGCTAAAATAAAGTTTACTTTTAATCACTATTACTGTCAAATAATCCACTTGTGGTGGTATAAACAATCTTTCGTATGAACTTAACAGTGTATTAGAGAAAACAGAAAAAACACATTCGACATTTTGTGCAGCTTTTGTGCTTAAAGTTAAAATTTCCCTCACTCCAAATCACAGTTCCAGGGTTTTTTCTGCAAAATTTCAAAAAAACTCACCATATAACAAATTCAGACTTTCACTTACTTTGGAAAAAGACTTTAAATCTAACTGTATATATTCTTTGTAACTGTTCTCCTTACTTGAACACGTTAGACAATTTGGGGGCAACACTGTTTACCGACTTTAATAATTCTTCAATGTTTACATAAACTAGTAAATTCACCAGTTTGAAGTGAGCTCAAAAAAAGTGTTTTAAGGTCTGCAAATTTATAAATTGGAAGGTGTATTTGGACTTTAAGGTTTGGACGCACATATGGTATATAACATGTAAAAGATTCTATACACGAAAAAATAAATTGTACACACACATACAAACTGTTCACGATTAAAGAGGTTTTTGCTTTGGGAATTCAAAGAGATACATGGGTGGGGAAAAAAAACACTTGTTGAATAAATATAGTTGTCAGGTCGAAATAAAAGACGCAGACTGTTTTTACGATCAGGACTCCAGTCACTCTTTAAAAACAAGACTGACAATTACCTCCTTTAAAAAAGAAGATAACTGTCCCAGATGATGTCAGGTTCCTGAAATGAGACGTCAGAGGTAGAAAAGACCTTCAAGAATATTTCTAGTCTACCCACCACCCTCCCTCACACACTGCACTGGGGACACTAGAGCCAGACATTCGTCCAACGTAAAGCTACCAATCAGAGGAGAGCCGAGAGGAGCTCGCCTGTTCGCACTCCAGGCCAGAATTTTGCACCCCCACCCTCCAACCCCAAATGGGATGGGCAGGGCGGGAGGAGGAGCGAAGACAGCTCCGGGAGGCGTGAAGGTAGAGATGGGCTCGCGTCTCTAAAACATACACAGACCAAAGCCGCAGCCGCGGCGGCCTTACTTTCCGGGAGCTGCATCCCCTCGTGGGCGGAGAGGAGCGGAGGAGTCACGCTCTGCTCCAACGGAAGGACAAGCACCCGGCCCTACCCGGGCGCAGCGCCGAGCCTCTCGGAGGTCCCTCCTCCCGGGGACCTTCTAGACCGGTTGGCGCTTCCGCGACACAGGCAGAAGGGCGGCCGCCAGCGGCGCCGGTGGCTTAGTCATCTACCGCAGTGCCTGACCCGACGCGCGGACTCGACCTGTGCCGCCGCCTTGGACTCTGCGCTGCAAGCGTGCTACAGAAGGCCAGGTAACCAATGTTCCGTGACTAGGCAGTGGAGACGGGCCGCGAGCGCCGCGCAAGGCCTCGAAGCCCCCGGGGCCACTGGCGTTTGCCGCAGCTCGCCGCTTCCGGCTCCTCCCTGTTGTGCGTAAAGCGCCTGGGCCTAGACGCCCGGGGCCAGCGCGGTGAGGACCATGTTGCTTCCGAACATCCTGCTCACGGGTCAGGCGCGCGGCGGGGAGGCGCTGGGTGGCGGGGCAGGCCAAGGGTGTCGAGTGCCGTGGCGTGCTGGACGCCCGAAGGGTGCCGTTCCGTGTTCTGTTTCGATGCCAGGGGAGGGCCGCGCGGCGTGGCGGTTGTCGGGGCCTCGAGACCGGTTCCTCCGACCGTTGCGGGAGGCGGGGTGGGGGGCGGGGAATGCTGATTCTGTTGGCCCGAGGCGGCTAGGTGAGAGCGGGGGACTTCTTCGGGTCCCCTTTCTGGCAAACTGCCGAATCTTTCGGAATCTGGTTTTTGTTTATGAAATTCTGTTGATTCTTTTTAACTGGCAGAGTTTGTCTTTAGAGTTTTAGCGAGATGATGTAAGTCGCTATCTGACCCTTAGTGGATCTTGTAATGCTGGATGCATTGTCCTTAGGCCTTCTGGGCCGTATTTTATTTTCTTTTGTATCGGACAGTCACGTTTGGGTAAAAGGGTTCAAATATTTATGGCGCGGGGTGATTAACTTGCTGTGTACTTTTGTTGAATTAGCATCAGAAGCTTTTTTACTGTAAAGTTCCCGGGGTATTTGCTGTCTTTCATATTGGTTAATTTTTCCCCCATGAACAATTTCTTAATTTTTTTAAAAAAGTAAAATAAATGATGGTAACTTGAGATAGCTAGGGTTATTTTGGGAGTATTCATTATGGTGCCAGGCAGTCTGCGAATTGGTATCAATCCCCCAAGCCCCACTCCTGATAGATCATATACACTTGGTGAGATTGTTGTGCAGCAGACTTTGAGTAGTTTTGATTAGGTTATAGTATATATTAATTCACAGAGACTTGCTAATTAGGATATTTTTCATTTCAGTTGTTAAAATCTTTAAGAAGGGTAGATAGGTGGCTAAAGTCTAACAAGTATCTGTGGCTTGTCTTACAGGTACACCAGGGGTTGGAAAAACCACACTAGGCAAAGAACTTGCATCAAGATCAGGACTGAAATACATTAATGTGGGTGATTTAGCTCGAGAAGGTAAGGGATACATTGGTGATGGTTTTAAAAAAGAGAGAGAGTAGATAATGGAGTGTTAGTACTACACTTGTCAGAGGGCACAAAAAGCAGAGACAGTACCGTTAAGGAATTTATGCTCTGTTGGGAACCTGTAGAAAGAGAAAGTAATACATGTGTAGTACCATGTCTTTGGTTGTTTTGACCATTCTACCCCATCCCGCCCCACCCTGTTGGCCAGTAGTTCTTCTGAGTGGTAATAATTGGGAAGGCTTCCATGAAGAGATGGGACATAGGGAGAGTGTTTTTGAGATGGGCAAAGACATAAAGGTTTGGATGGTACTGAGCATGTCTGTGGAGATGGTGAGTATAGATCTCACTGGAAGGACACTATTTTGAACTCTTAGGACATGACTGTTCTATGGTTTCTTACCTTTGTTTGAGAGTTGCATGCCTGCACACAACTGCACATTATTTTAAAGTGGTAAATGTTTTTATTTTACCTGGTTTTCTCCCAATTTTTTTTATCACTCCCTTATTTGTGTCTTCACTTTTTTATATTCTGTGATTTGTATAGGATAGAAATTTAATAAATTGAAGGGGAAGTTTTAAGTGTGCCCCATTAAAATTAAAAAGATTTAAAATTTATAAACATTTTCAAAAACTTAACAGTATTTAAAATTTTTGAAGTTCCTGACAGTTGCTACTAAAGTAACTATTTCAGATTTGATCTAATATACATATTTTTTTCAAATGATCTAAAGTCTGATCAACGGATATCATGGAGTCTGGCAAGATGGCTTCTCCCAAGAGCATGCCGAAAGATGCACAGATGATGGCACAAATCCTGAAGGATATGGGGATTACAGAGTATGAGCCAAGAGTTATAAATCAGATGTTGGAGTTTGCCTTCCGATATGTGACCACAATTCTAGATGATGCAAAAATTTATTCAAGCCATGCTAAGAAAGCTACTGTTGATGCAGATGATGTGCGACTGGCCATCCAGTGTCGTGCTGATCAGTCTTTTACCTCTCCTCCCCCAAGAGATTTTTTATTAGATATTGCAAGGCAAAGAAATCAAACTCCTTTGCCACTAATCAAGCCATATTCAGGCCCCAGGTTGCCACCTGATAGATACTGCTTGACTGCTCCAAACTATAGACTTAAGTCTTTACAAAAAAAGGCATCTACCTCTGCAGGAAGAATAACAGTTCCACGGTTAAGTGTTGGTTCAGTTACTAGCAGACCAAGTACTCCCACTCTTGGCACACCAACCCCACAGACCATGTCTGTATCAACTAAAGTAGGAACTCCAATGTCCCTCACAGGGCAAAGGTTTACAGTACAGATGCCTACTTCACAGTCCCCAACTGTAAAAGCATCAATTCCTGCAACATCCACAGTTCAGAATGTTCTGATTAATCCATCATTAATTGGGTCCAAAAACATTCTTATTACCACTAACATGGTGTCATCACAAAATACTGCCAATGAATCATCAAATGCAATGAAAAGAAAACGAGAAGATGATGATGATGACGATGATGATGACGATGATGACTATGATAATCTGTAATCCAGCCTTGATCCTTGTAACATGTATACTTGGTCTTGAATCCATTGTACTGAGAATAAACATGCATGCTGGATATTTTCAAGTTGTGTTGTAGAAAACGTAAATGGTATTTAATGAGTAAATATGGTTATCCTTTCCGATTAAGATGCTGGGTTTTCCTTAATAGAATTAGTAATGGTTATTCATCAGCCTTTAAGTGTAAAAAATAAAACTGTTGTTCATCAATTTGATTGTTGGTATCTTGGCAATTATACTTTTAGAAGCAGTTTTCTTACGTGTCACCAGTAGGAATAACAGTAACAACAACTTGAAGTAGTGGTTTGTGTTCATAAACACTAGAGTGGTACTTCTAGTGTCCTCAGATGTTTAGATCACAGCATGATCTCTGGTGTATAAGACACTCTTATGGCCCCGTTTTCTAAGATTGCTGAAGTATAACCACGTCTCTCTTTTGGAGAGTCCACTTCATCTATTTGAATTTCTCTTTTTCAATTACTCAAATTCTTCTGGGGTACTTTTTTACTCTCTCTTTGGTTATATATTTAAGGACCCTTGGTGTGTCTCCCAGGATGTCCTTACTTTAAAACTTAAAAAATTTTTTTCCATTATCCCTTTTTGCAGGTCAATTTTGCACATCTTAGCTTTGTCATATTTTTGATACTATGAGTCAGTATCATGATCATATTTTTAATCCAGACCTGGTATTTAAGTATAGTTAATAAAACTTAGGTATTTGTTTGCTGTTTTACATGTCTAGTCAGTCTCCCATTTTACACCTATATAAAATCTGGTTTTCTTCCTTTGCCTGTTGAACTTTACAATCTCTGAAGAGTGATTTTAGAGTCATATACAGTTGTCTATTTCAGTCTCTTTTATCTTACCCACTGAATTTAACATTTCTAAGCTTAAAGAAGTTGCTATATAATCCATCATGTATAGTACTGAGAGGAACAATAGCACTAGACATTTGGTTACTTTCATACTTGTATTCAACACTGTTTTAGCCAGTGTATGTATGTACACCTAAGTGTATGTAGTCCCAAATGTCCTCTCTATTTTTTTTTTTTTAAGATTTCATTTATCCATTTGAGAATGCGCACGCACAGAGCTGGGGCAGGGGGGATGCTGGAGAGGGAGAAGCAGGCTCCCCACTGAACAGGGAACTGGATGGGGGGGCGGGGGCTCGTTCCTGGGATCCTGGGCTGGAGACTTGAGCCAAAGGCAGATGCTTAACCAACTGAGTCACTCAGGCACCCCTATGTGAGGTTCTTTATAAGGTTTTTCATAATGTACCAGATTGGTTTTTTCCCAGATGCCATTTGAATATATCTGAAAATCTGAACTAGAAAATACTCCAAGATAAAATCTTAACTAGAAAATATTCTGAGACATCTGTCCTCATTTTTCTCAAATAGTGATTATTTTAAGGGAAACCATGTAACCGTCTTTAAAGCAGTGTCTCAAGTAAGTGTGACTTTGCCCTTTAGGGGACATTTGGCAATTTCTGGAGACTTGATAGTGAGGACTGGGGTGGAGGGCAGGGATTCTATTGAACATCCCAGAATTCACAGAACAGCCCCCCACTCCTATAAAAGACTTATCAAGCTCAAAATGTCAGTAGTATTTGAGATTGAGAAACCCTGGTATAAAGAAACAAGACCCCCCCCAAAAAAAAGCCACCATGGTTTTAAATGAATATGTCTAAATGGAGTTTATTGCCAGTCTAGTAATCCTGTTTAATGTTAGAGATCATTCTTAGGCCATTTGGAACCAAGGGAGGAAAAATTAGGTGGGGAATTAAGTTTAATAAAATTACTATGGTGTGGCTAAGAATGCTTTTCTTAACCTTTTTATTTCCAGCCTCAGATTCTTCCTCACTTGATATCCTTTCCCATATGCCATCTCTTAGTTACACTTACCAGCACCCTGAATTTTCCTACCAAGGAAAACTGTCTCAGTCTTAAGCCTCTGTTTGTAAACCCCAGGATTCCCATAGGTCTAGACAAAGTATATTAACATTGGATCCATTGGAAACTTGTAAAGCGTAATACTTAAAATCTTGATCTTTTTCTAAACCAGCAGGCTGCTGCTGTTTTTTATAGGAACCACACTAGCTAAACACTAGCCCACAAAGCGTGAAGTATTTACTGTCTGGCCTTTTACAGAAAAAGTTTGCCATCCTGGCTCTAACCTCTCTATCCCATTTTTTCCCTCCACTGGAAGTCTTTGAAACTAACCTCTCTATTGGCCCCTCCAGCACTGCTGTCTCCTAGTCTCCATGTGATCCTCTCCCTCCCACCATATGTTTTTTTTTTTAAGATTTTATTTATTCATTTATTTAGAGAGAGCTCGCATGGGGAGGGGCAGAAGGAGAAGCAGACTCCCTGCTGAGCAGGGAGCCCATGGGGGGCGGTGGGGGGGGCCTCAATGCCAGGATCACAACTGGAGCCGAGGGTAGACGCTTAACTGAGCCACCCAGGTGCCCCCTACCATATGCTTTTTTTCCCCACAATTTCACTACAGCTATATTGNGGGCCGAAAGCAGAGGCTTTAACCCACTGAGCCACCCAGGCGCCCTACCATATGCTTTTTTTCCCCACAATTTCACTACAGCTATATTGTAATTTTGCCCCTCCCTTTAGTAATCTCATCCACTTTGGACTAGTCACTCCCTTTTAAAAGAGCATAATTTCTAGACACCCACTAAAGGTAACCACCTTGGTAGTTCCAGACCTCTCCAAAGTAATAGACTTAAAAAGCACATGCTCTGAAGTCCTACCTGACTTGCCCAGTCTTGATTCCTGTTCCCCACACACAGAGACACATTGAAAGACTACACAGATGAAATTGCTCTATAAATCTTGATGCTTTGACTAAAAAAACTGCTATGGTACCCATTCCATTTTCAAGCCCATTTCTGCTGAATCTCCTACTCTTTAGTATCTTTTCCTTCCCTCTTCATTATGTCCTTTAAAAAAAAAAGAGGGAGAAGGAATAAACAAGACTTTTTCTGATAAAGTCCATCCTCCCTGATGATGAACTGGTTATAGTTTACCTTCAGCCTTCCCTGCAGCCCCTCCCCTAGGTTCCCTTCAGTCTCCACACAGCGCACTTACGTTCCTCAGACACTGGGAACTGACCTCCATTTCTTTATACATGCTATTCTGACTTTCACCTATAGATGCTCCTTACCTACCTTACAAACAACTCTTTAAAAGGCCCAACTCAAATGTCACATTTTGGTGCTCTCTCTTTTTTAAGTAGATTTCATTGTGTTCTTCTTTACATAAAAGGTCAGGTATCAAAGTACTCAATCCTTCTAAGCCAATTAACTTCTTGGACTAGTTGCATCACAGACATAAGCTTCTTGTTGGATTCAAGTAAATGTGGTAAATAGGTTTCCAAAGTAAGAAATCTGAGGGTCACCTGGCTGGCTCGGTGGATAGAGCATGCAACTCTTGATCTCAGGGTTTTGAGTTCAGGCCCCATGTTGGGCATGGAGCCTACTTAAAAATTAGGGGCACCTGGGTGACCCAGTCAGTTAAGTGTCTGCCTTCGGTTTGGGTCATGATTCCAGGGTCCTGGGACTGAGCCCCATATCAGGATCCCTGCTCAGCGGGGAGTCTGCATCTCCCTCTCCTGCCCCTCCCCCCTCCCTGCTTGTGGGCTCTCACTCACACTCTCTCAAATAAAATCTTTTAAAAAACTGTATAGGGCGCCTGGGTGGCTCAGTGGGTTAAAGCCTCTGCTTTCGGCTCAGGTCATGATCTCAGGGTCCCGGGATTGAGGCCCACATCGGGCTCCCTGCTCAGCGGGGAGCCTGCTTCCCGCCCCCTCTCTCTGCCTGCCTCTCTGCCTCCTTGTGATCTCTCTCCCTCTGTGAAATAAATCAATAAAATCTTAAAAAAAAAAAAACTGTATAAAGAGGGTGCCTGGGTGGCTCAGTCGGTTAAGCTATTGCCTTCGGCTCAGGTCATGGTTCCAGGGTCCTGGGATCAAGCCCTGCATTGGGCTCCTTGCTCATCCGGGAGCCTGCTTCACCCTCACCTCCCCACTTGTGCTCTCTATCTCTGTCTTTCTCTCTCTTAAGTAAATAAAATCTTTAAAAAAAACCAGAAAACTGTATAAAGAAATCTGAAAATGTTTTAACTATTGGCAACAGCATCAAAATAGATAGCATCCCAATATTAAATAACAGCTTTCATGGCAATTAAAGAAAATATAATGATTTTATAGTTTAACTACAGCTGGAAAGATCTTTTGAGGTAAGAACTTACCATTTAACTGGCCCCACAATCAATTTTTCTCCTGCAACTAACCTATCTTTAAATAAATCATAAGACTTTGTTGAGAAAATTAATTTTCTAAGCTTTGGGTAGTTTAATCGATTCAAGCCTTTTCATCTCTTCTAGATTAGGACCCTATACATATACGACTCTAAATTTGACTTCCAAATGAAACTTTCTAAAGTAGCATAGGTTTTTCCCTTTTTTTGGGAAATTTGAAATGAAGTTTAAAATCCATTTCTCCATTCCCTATGGTACAGGTTATAATAATCAGTCATCTAAAATTCTGCAGTAGCCTTGATCTGGTGTCCCTGCATCTGGATTTGCTTCCTTTCAACTCATTCTCTACAGAGAAACCAAAATTATTTTTAAATATTTGTAATTGATCATGTCATTTCATGATTAAAATGCTTTAATGATTTCACTTTGCCTTGGGATAAAGTCTAACTTTGCAGCTGTTAAGGCCCTTTTTGATCTGGTCTCAATTTACCTGACCCTTTATCATCTATTTTCCAGCTAGTCTAAGAGACTTTCCCTCCCCTGAGTCCTCCCCTCCTACTTTGGCTTTGAATATCTTCTCTGTTGAAAATACTCTTCCCTACCTTTTTCCCTCTGGTAACTGCTTCAAGTCTCCCCTTAAAAGTCACTTCCTCTAGGAAGCCTCCCCTAATATCCCACTTCTATGTTCCTAACATAATAGGTGTCCATACTTTTGCTCTTATAACAACATCAATCATAATATTAAAGAATTATCCTAGTATAATTTCTAGGTTACTTGTTTGTCCTCTCTCATTTTATCGTAAACTCTTTGAAGGAAAGACTGTCAGCCTCCCTGGTCATTTTGCTCACTATTAAATCCTTATTACCCCTACAGACACTTATGCATGGTATTTGATGTGGTTTTTTTTTTAAATGAACGTTTCCAAGCTTGGATTACACTATTCAATTATATAAACATGATTTAAGAAATCCTGCATTTCAGCATTGCAGTATAAAGCCTTTAATTCTAAGTTAATTTTTTTTAAAAAAAGATTTTTTTTATTTATTTGACAGAGAGAGAGAGATCACAAGTAGGCAGAGAGGCAGACAGAGGGAGAGGGGGAAGCAGACTCCTCACCGAGCAGAGTCCAATGCCGGGCTCATTCCCAGGACCTGGAGATCGTGACCCAAGCTGAAGGCAGAGGCTTAACCCACTGAGCCACCCAGGCGCCCCAATTCTAAGTTAATATTGCAGTAGTTGTCTGAAGTAGTCAAGGGTTTAAAATATGAAAGAACATCAGTGTTCATCTACTTTAGATTCCAACACAGCACAGAATCAGCAGAATAGATTTTGTCGCATTGTAAAAATAATACACAGAAAAAGTACTCCAAATCCTAATTTATATCCATCTTTTGTTTTTCTTCTAATCTTTGGCCCTATTGCCAACAACTTTGAAAATTCTGCTTTTTATGTTTTACCCTTTGTGTTATAAGCATTTATCATGTGCAACCTAGTGTATACTACATGGTACTACCTTCATATTTCCTTAACTTTAATTATATTTCATCAAATTAGAAAACAGATTTAAGTACTTCCCTATTACTGAATTTTTATTATTTTATCACTTAAAATCTTTTCAGGTTAGAAGTTTAGTGGTACAGGAAATCTGTGAATGGCACATTTTTCTTTTTAAAATACATTTTCAGTGTACTATATATATAATTAATGCATCAGGCATAAAAAGGGTCATTTTAATTTGCATCTCTCTAATAGGTGGGAAAATCAATTTTTTCACGGTATGTTTACTAATTATCTTTTCCATCTTGTGCGAACTCTTATTTGTTAAGCTACTTATTTTTTCTCGATTTTGAAGGTCATTATATAATCTACATTTCAGTCCTTTGTCCTACTACAAAAATTTCTCCCAGTCCATTATTTTTCTGGGTACATTCTTTTTCATTGAACAGAGATTTAACTTTTTTTTTTGAGATTAAACATTTTATGTTTTATTAAGTCATTGTATTCCTTCACAAACTCAAATGAATCACTCCTTTATAGATTATATTTTCCACTAGTTAACTTTGGAATTAAAAAATTAGCTCTTTAATCCACCTAGTTTGTAGTATAAAGGATTTAGATTATTTTCAAAATTGTTAACCAGTTTGTATCAAGACAGTTTAATTTTTTTAGCTAAAGTTTCTGTGGGTTGAGCAATAATCCAGGGAAGCAAAAGCCACACTAAGGTGCTCGAGAGGTGGCTCTTGTGTCCAGCATCAGTCCATATACTCTCCAGGCTCTGTGCCTCCCTCAAGGACTACTCTTTTGTTGCTTGAGAACTCATGCTCCTTTTCACCTAATTTAACTTTGCTAAAATACTTAAGATTCTATTTATTTTAGAGAAAAAAACACCATACATGCGAGCAGGGGGGCAGAGCAGAGAGGAGAGAATCTCAAGCTGACTCCCTGCTGAGCACGGAGCCCATCATTGTGGGGCTCAATCAATCTCACAACCCTGAGATCATGACCTGAGCCGAAATCAGATGTCAGATGCTTAACTGACTGAAATCATATGTCAGATGCTTAACTGACTGAGACACCCAGGCGTCCTTAACCTTTGCCAAGATATCCAAGGGAAAGATGTGGGAAGACTATAGCACGATCTTAGAGATGGCTAAAAAGATGGTCTAAGCCTGCCTTATTACTTAGATCTTAGAGATTCAGGTGAGGGTGGGATTACATCTTCCTTTTTTTTTTTTTTAATTTATTTATGTGGGGGAGAGCACGAGCATGAGTAGGGGTCGGGGTGGGGGGTAGTGGCAGAGGGAGAGGAACAAGCAGACTGCCTGCTGAGCAGGGAGCCCAAAGAGCTCTGGGGGAGCTCAAAGTGGGACTGGATCCCAGGACTCTGGGATCATGACCTGAGCTGAAAGCAGATGCTTAACCGAATGAGCCACCCAGGCACTACTATGTCTCACCTTCTAAAGCAAGACTTCCTTTGAAAGCCAGTTCTGATTTGTTAGAAAATTCGAACGTGAGATTTAAATCTGCCTTCTTTATAACTGCCCACCATTCTTGTTTTGCTTCCTAAAGACGTTTACTTAACCTGTGGGTTTGGGGGATACTGGAAATCTGAAAGTAATAATACTATTCAGGAGTACTTGGGTTCTGACTCTTCTTCCCCAATCCCCATGAAGATGTCACCTCTGTGATAGCAGGCTCATTTTTAGAAACAAGAATCTGTCACTGCTTTTACTAAGTTCCATCTCCTTAGCCTTATAAATGTGATACTTAATCTGCTGTTAATGTGGGTGTTGGTATCCACCAACAACGTGGGTGTTGGCGTCCCACCAAACAGTAGCTCAACAAAAATAAAATACAGTCCTCTTCAACAGCCCCACAAATTCTGAAATTATTCATTATTTTTAGTTGGTTTCAATTTCGATAACTAAAATTGGTATCAGATAAATTGCTATCCAAATTTCTTTCTAGATAAAATTCTAATTTATCAGTATTGCTCTTTATATTTGGTGTCCATATGACATCTACTGTGTTAGTGTCCTCTTCAGTCTCTAAAAGAGTAATTGGTGATGTATTTCCTTTCCTAAAGTCTAAAATTAATTGAAGACTACTGAAAGTTACTTAGAAAGTACTATTTCACTTTAATATGCCAATGTAAATCTCTTTTAGGGCAGTTATATGATGGCTATGATGAAGAGTATGAATGCCCCATTTTAGATGAAGACAGAGTAAGTACAATTTTTTTTTATAAAGTATATTTCTTTTTTTGTTTGTTTTTAGAGAGAGAGAGAACACAAGGGGAGGGGCAGCAGCAGAGGGAGAGGGAGAGAGACTCTTAAGCAGGCTCTATGTCCAGCATGGAGCCCGACCGACACTGGGCTTGATCTCACAACCCTGAGATCATGACCTGAACCAAAATAAAAAATTGGACACGTAACCCACTGAGCCATCCAGGTGCCCCTATAAAGTATACTTCTTAAAATTTAATAGGAAAGTTAACCTCATTTTTTTTTTTAAGGAGCATTCTTTTTTTCTCTTTCTCACAGGTAGTTGATGAATTAGAAAACCAAATGAGTGAAGGTGGAGTTATTGTTGATTACCATGGTTGTGATTTCTTCCCTGAACGTTGGTTTCATATAGTTTTTGTGCTGCAAGCAGATAACAGTGTATTGTACAAAAGACTTGAAACAAGGTAAGAAAGGAAAAACATTAAATTTTTAAAGTATGATATAAACCTTTATTCACATTCCTGAAATTGGCCAGTACTACCATAATAAAGGATTCTGTTTGAAAATGTGACTCTTGGTCTCTTGTTATAAACCATGTCTGTGTGGTGCCAATGTTCTGAGTCTAAAAGAAAAAGGTGCATGTGTAAAACACAGGCAGTAGTTTATAACTGAGTAAATACAGCAATTGACAGTCTGATTCAGTAACGTATACCATACAGCAACCCTATTTAGTTATGCTCTTTCCTTAATGTCAAACCTTGCTGGGAAAACAGGCAAGCCAAGAACATACTCAGTACTGAAGGAACGTTACCCTCCTTCATTATCTCCTCAACATGAGTGGGAGAGTTTATGAAAAACGGACATGATAAATCAACATTTTACCACCTTTAAAATATATTTGAGTTGGTCTCTCCAAGAGGATATCAGACTTAATCCAAAAAAGAGAAATTTTTACGGGAAATGTTTTCCCACTGTCTTTTGATTAAAGCTGGGAAAGATGGAGATTCTAGAGGGATTTATAAGGCAGTCTCAGAAGGAAAGCTCTGAAAGTTTGCCCCTAAGTTCAGGTTTACAATTTGAAGGTCTCACTGACAGTGGTAGTCAGCTTTGACTAACCATCACTGCATGGGATACTTGCAAAATTCTTGCACCAAGGAATATAGTAGCAAATACACAGGGAAACTTGGAGCCAGACCTAAAACTTTAATCATCTTTCTTTTGGCAGTGAAAAGCCATTAAAAGTATTTTAAATGAGAAGTAAGAGAGACCATAATGGTACACATTCCTTTTCTCAAACAAGGCAATTTAAAACTTTTATTAAAAATTACTGTTTGGGGGGTGCCTGGGTGGCTCAGTGGGTTAAAGCCTCTACCTTCCGCTCAGGTTGTGATCTCAGGGTCCTGGGGTCGGGCCCCGCTTTGGGCTCTCTGCTCAACGGAGAGCCTGCTTACTCCTTTCTCTCTGCCTGCCTCTCTGCCTACTTGTGATCTGATCTCTGTGTCAAATAAATAAATAAAAATTTAAAAAAAATTACTGTTTTGGGGCACGTGGCTGCTCAGTCAGTAGAGCATGCGACTCTTGATCTTGAGGTTGTAAGTTAGAGCCCTAAGTTGGGTGTACAGATTACTTACAAATAAAACCTTAAAAAAAATTTACTGTTTTATGTAAATAGCCAAACACTGATAAGGTCTATGGGCGCCTGGGTGGCTCAGTGAGTTAAAGCCTCTGCCTTTGGCTCAGGTCATGATCTCAGGATCCTGGAATCGAGTCCCGCATCGGGCTCCCTGCTCGACAAGGAGCCTGCCTGCTTCCTCCTCTCTCTCTGCCTGCCTCTCAGCCTACTTGTGATCTCTCTCTCTCTCTATCAAATAAATTAGAAAAAAAAAAAAGACTGACAAGGTCTGAAAAAGCTTTGAGAGAGTTAGTCTTCTTTTGTTTTTAGCCACTGAAAAAGTTACAAAGTAATCACCTTTAAAAAAAAACAGCTTTATTGAGATAAGTTCACATACATAAAATGTACCCATTTGAAGTATAAAATTCAATGGTTTTTAGTATGTTCACAGAATTATGCATCCATTACTACAACCAATTTTAGAAAGTGCTCATTGTCCCCCTCTTCCCAAAAAACCCATACCCATTCGCAATTACTCTCCATATATTCCTAGTCCCCCAGTCCTATGCTCGGTATGTGGTTCTCCTCTCTCCCTGGAGCAGGACTCACTCTGGAGTGGTGCTGGCCCTCGTCTGGGCTGCACGCACACGGGCAGGCTTGTGGCAGCACCTTGATGGGATCTTGCCAAGAGTGATGGGAGACAGTGGATCTGCTTCGCCGTGGCCTCTTGTCTATGTCAGGCCGCAGAGAGTGTTCTGCCAGCTTTCTGGTTGCTTTCTGGGTTATTTATGCCGATGTGGGTGCTCTCTAGGCAGCCACGTGACAAGAGGTGAGCCCAGGATCCTTCTTACTCTGCCATCTTCCCAGCAGCCTCTCATAAGTATTCCATTTTTTTATAAAGATTTTACTTGGGCGCCTGGGTGGCTCAGTGGGTTAAAGCCTCTGCCTTCAGCTCAGGTCATGATCTCAGCGTCCTGGGATAGAGGCCCACATCGGGCTCTCTGCTCAGCGGGGAGCCTGCTTCCTCTTCTCTCTCTACCTGCCTCTCTGCCTACTTGTAATCTGATCTCTCTCTGTATGTCAAATAAATAAATAAAATCTTTAAAAAAAAAATAAAGATTTTACTTTTCAGTAATCTCTGCATCCAATGTGGGGCTCAAATTTATAACACTGAGATCAGGAATCATATGCTCCACCAACTAAGCCAGCCAGGCATCCTCCCATGAGTGTTTCATTTTTATATGCCATCTAGTTATTTATATCTGTCTATATCTTAGCTCCTTTAATGTTTTTGAAATCTAGGACCACAGGTTTAGCCTTATTTATCTCATAACCCAATATCTGGCTTGAGGTAGGTAGATATGTCTGCTAATTGAGTGGATGACAAATTGTGGGGAGAAAATTAAGATAATCCTAAACATTGGACCTTATTTTACCCTCTTGTCAAAAAAGTCTCTTATATTTACATGTGCCAGTCTTATTTTCTTAAGGTAAACAGACTACAAGAAGTATTTTTGCATGATTTTTCATGTATTTAAAAGTGACCAGTTTCTAGTATGTTTCTAAAATTCCAGTTAAGGTCATTCAATTTGCTTTTTTTTTTTTTTTTTTTAATCTTCTCATTGTCTTCCAGGGGTTATAGTGAAAAGAAACTAAAAGACAATATTCAGTGTGAAATTTTTCAAGTGCTTTATGAAGAAGCATTAGCATCCTACAAGGAAGAAATAGTACATCAACTGCCCAGCAATAAGCCAGAGGATCTAGAGGATAATATCAATCAGATATTGAAGTGGATTGAGCAGTGGATCAAGGATCATAGCTCCTGACTTACAAGATTGGCCACTTTACAACCACTCTTGTTATATCCCTGCCATAATGAATAAATTGTCCAGTTATCAGTAAAACGTTTTTATTAAGATTGTGCTGCAGAACTAGTAGGTGGATAATCTAAAGGTTTATGTTTGGGATTTTTTTCTCCATGAGAAAGCAAAACATTCTCATGTATACTATATATAATATCATTAAAGGTTTAGAGTAAAAACTGTCATCTTAAATGCTTCATCTGCTAAAGAATAAATCAGGGCGCCTGGGTGGCTCAGTGGGTTAATGCCTCTGCTTTCGGCTCAGGTCATGATCTCAGGGTCCTGGGATCGAGGCCCGCATCGGGCTCCCTGCTCAGCAGGAGCCTGCTTCCCCCTCTCTCTCTCTGTCTGCCTCTCTGCCTCCTTGTGATCTCTCTCCCTCTGTGAAATAAATAAATAAAATCTTTGAAAAAAAAATAAAGAAAGAAAGAATAAATCAATCTGACCAAACAGGTGGCTATCTTAAAAGCTGATTACAAAAGAAAATGAAGATGATCCCTCAAAATAAAACTGAAGACTAAGGATAAAGCATCAGAGTGTTTCATTTTTATTTCTTAAATTAAAAAACAAACACACGATTAAGTGGTAATACTTACACTCTATAAAAATCAAAGGTGTGGGTGCCTGGGTGGCTCAGTGGGTTAAAGCCTCTGCCTTCAGCTCAGGTCATGATCTCAGGGTCCTGGGATTGAGGCCCGCATCAGGCTCTCTGCTCAGCAGGGAGCCTGCTTCCTCCTCTCTCTTTCTGCCTGCCTCTCTGCCTACTTGTGATCTGATCTCTGTGTGTCAAATAAATAAATAAAATCTTTAAAAAAAAAAATCAAAGGTGCAAAAGGGTATCCTGGAAAGGTAGGTTTCCCACGCTGCCCCTGTTCTTCAGCCACCCATATCCCCTCCCTTTAGAAGTAACGTTGCTGGTTTCCTTTGTCTCTTTCCAAGAGATTTTATGCCTGAAAAGTGTGTGTGTATGTTAGTTTCTTTAAGCATGTGGTGGGTAGCCATGTAAGCTGTTCTGTGTTCTTTTTTTCATTTAATATATTTTGGAGAGTATATCATCTCAGAACATACAGACCTCCCTATTTTAAATTAAGATAAAATTCACCATTTAAAAGTACACAACTGACTGGCTTTTATTATACTCACAAGAATGTGCAACCATCATACATCAACTGTCACTAATTCAACATAAAACATTTTNGCGGGCCTCGATCCCAGGACCCTGAGATCATGACCTGAGCCGAAAGCAGAGGCTTTAACCCACTGAGCCACCCAGGCGCCCTGGACCTCCCTATTTTAAATTAAGATAAAATTCACCATTTAAAAGTACACAACTGACTGGCTTTTATTATACTCACAAGAATGTGCAACCATCATACATCAACTGTCACTAATTCAACATAAAACATTTTTATCACCCCACCCAAAAGAAGTCCCTACTATTAGCAATCACTTCCCATTCTTCCTCTTGGAATCACTACTTTACTTTGTCTATATGAATTTGCATATTCTGGACATTTACATATAAATGGAATCATACAGTACGTGGTCTTTTGTGCCAGGCTTCTCTCTGACTTAGCATAATATTTTAAAAGTCAACCATGTTGTAGCCTATACTAATACTTCATTCCTTTTTATAATCAAATAATATTCTGCTGTATGTACCACATTTTGTTTATGCATTCCATCAGTTACACAATTGGGTTATATCCATTCTGGGTATTATGAATTATGCTATGAACATTTGTGTACAGTTTTTTTAATGGATGTAGGTTTTCAATTCTCTTGAGTATACAGGGAAATTGCTGGGCTGTACTGCAACTGAGTTTAACTTTTTGAAGACATACCAAACTTTTTGCAAAGTGGTTGCATTACTTTACACTCCCACCACCTATGTAATAGGCATCTAATTTCTCCACATCCTTGCCAACACTTGCTACTGTTTATCTAATAGCCATCCTGTGGATGAAATAGTCATTTGATTTTGGTCTTAAATGGTCTTCATTTTGGGGCTGAGTGGGGGGGATGGAGGGGCCGCCAGAGATGGAGAGAGAGAGAATCCGAAGCAGGCTCCACACCCAGCAGAGCCCAACACTGAGGTGGATCTCACAAACCTGAGATCATGACCTGAGGCAAAATCAGAAGTCAGAAGCTTAACTGACTGAAATACCCATGCACCCTGGGCTTCTTTTCATAAGCCTATTAGTCATTACTACATCTTCTTTGGATCCCTAATCTTTTTTTCTTTTTTTTTTTTAAGTTTTATTTATTTAAGTAATCTCTACACCCAGTGTAGGGCTCAGACTCAAGGACCCCGAGATTAAGAGTCCTGTGCTCTTCCAACTGAGCCAGCCAAGAGCCTCTGGATCCCTAATGTTTTTAACATTCGCAAAAAAAACCAAACAAAAACAAAAAACAAACATTTGCACAGACGTCCATTTAGGATGTGCTATGACTGGTTTAATCAGTCCCCTACTGATGGACATTTAGGTTGTTTCCAGCTTTTTACTATTACCAATACCAGTGTTGCCAAGAATAGTTAAGAAAGAATAACATGTATATTACCATATGACAAGAAGTCTTTAAAACACATTTTAAAAGTGAACTCTCTCAATCCACATGGTAACATCAGAAGTAGGTATTATTATTATTTCCATTACAGGAGATGGAAACGGAGCACAGAATCAAGTGAATTAGCCAAGATCACAGCTAGGAAGTATCAAGAATCAGAATTCTATATTCGCAAGCTACAACCCATTAAGTTATGCTGCTTAATAAACGTGGAACTTTGCACATGAGCAAGTTTATCTGTAAATTCCAGGATAAACTATATTTAAACTATAATCTACATTTAGTAGATTCATTTTATTTATTTTTTATTTATTTTTTTTTATTATTTGCCCCAGGGGTACAGGTCTGTTAATCATCAGGCTTACACCTCTCACAGCATTCACCAAAGCACAAACCCTCCCCAATGTCCATAACCCATACACCCTATCCCTACCCTCCCACCCCCCAGTAATCCTCAATTTGTTTTGTGAGATTAGGAGTCTCTTATGGTTTGTCTAGTAGATTCATTTTAATGACCATACATTGTTTATTATATATGTGCAAGACTCCACCCAAATAACTAGTGGGAAATGCCTCCCAACGTAAATTCTTGATCTCCAGATAATCGTAATCTAGTATATACATAGTTGATATACACACAAATGGACCCTTTAGACAAATCAGGTAGATTGTGGCAAGTGCCCTACTGGAAATTCTAACACAATGAGAGAACAAAAGAGAGAACTCTCTTCCTACTATGAATATCAGAAAAGGATGAATATCAGAGAATAATGTAGGATGCAGGGCTTTGAAGAATGGGTATAGAAGTAGAGAAGAAAGATTACTCGGTCTAGGATAATATTACAGAGGTGCTATCCAGTATGACCTGGGGCCAAATCCTATAAAATGAGGATAATTACTTCATAGGGCCATTGTAAGGATTAAATGGTGTTTGAACATACAAAGCACCACATAGATGTTTGTTACTATTTTTAGTAATACTAATGGCTGTTTTGAAAAGACAGTATTCTTTTCATTACTGGGATTCACTAAATTATCAAGTGATTGCTAATTATCTTAACACTAAAATTGACTCAGAAAAATTTTCCTTCAATAGAAGGAAAATTATGATCTATTAGGGAGTCTAATATGGAGCTATACACGTTTGGGAATTTTGTAAATATACTTACTAATTTCAATCCTAGGTTTTCATGTGAAACTAGTAACAATTCTTTAACATCTTACAGTTATTTGAAGGTCTTAGGGATGCCTCGGTGGCATCAGTTAAGCATCTGCCTTTAGCTCTGGTCATGATCCCAGGATCCTGGGATGAGTTCTGTGTCAGGCTCCTTGCTCAGCGGGGAGCCTCCCTTCTCCCTCTGCCTCTACCCCTCCCCCTACTTGTGCTCTCTCTCTATCTCTCTCTCTCTTTCTCTAAAATAAATAAATATATATATTTTTAAAGATTTTATTTATTTATTTGACACAGAGAGAGAGATTACAAGTAGGCAGAGAGGCAGGCAGAGAGACAGGGAGTGGAGGAAGCAGGCTCCCTGCTGAGCAGAGAGCCCGATGTGGGCCTCGATACCAGGACGCTGAGATCATGACCTGAGCCGAAAGCAGAGGCTTTAACCCACTGCGCCACCCAGGCGCCCAGAAGGGAACTTCTTTAGCTTGATGAAGGGAATCTATAAAAAACCTACAGCTAACATCCTACTAAATGGTAAAAGACTGAATGTGTTTCTTCTAAGATCAGGAATAAGACAAGGATGTCCACTCTTGCCACTTCCATTAAACATCATAATGGAGATTCCAGTCAAATGAATTTGGCAAGAAAATGAAATAAATAGTATGTGAATTGGGAAAGAAGGTAAACTGTCTTTATTTGCAGATGACATAATCTTATATATAGAAAATACCAAGGAATCTACTCATTATTTATTTATTTAAAAAGATTTCTTTCTTTCTTTGAGAGAGAGAGAAAGCAAGCATGAGTGAGAAGGGCAGAGGGTGAGGGAGAGAGACTCTCAATCAGACCCCATGCTGAGCATGGAGCCCAATGTAGGGCTCCATCTCATGACCCTGAGATCATGACCTGAGCTGAAACCAAGAGTTGGCCACCCAGCTGTGATTGTGCCACCCAAGCACCCCTGGAATCCACCTTTTTTTTTTTTTTTAGATTTTATTTATTTGACAGAGAGACACAGCGAGAGAGGGAACACAAGCAGGGGGAGTCAGAGAGGGAGAAGCGGGCTCCCTGCTCAGCAACATGGGGCTCGATCCCAGGACCCTGGGATCATGACCTGAGATGATGGCAGACACTTAATGACTGAGCCACCCCAGTGCGCCTGGAATTCACTTTTTAAAAAGCTACTATACTACTAAACAAATCAGCAAGATTCAAGATTAATATATAAAAATTAACTATACTTATTAAGAGAAATGACAGGGCGCCTGGGTGGCTCAGTGGGTTAAAGCCTCTGCCTTCGGCTCAGGTCATGATCTCAGGGTCCTGGGATAGAGGCCCACATCGGGCTCCCTGCTCAGCGGGGAGTCTGCTTCCTCCTCTCTCTCTGCCTGCCTCTCTGCCTACTTGTGATCTGATCTCTCTCTGTGTAAAAAAATTAAAATCTTAAAAAAAAAAAGAGAGAGAGAGAGA
This sequence comes from Ailurus styani, assembly GCA_002007465.1. Classification (NCBI taxonomy): domain Eukaryota; kingdom Metazoa; phylum Chordata; class Mammalia; order Carnivora; family Ailuridae; genus Ailurus; species Ailurus styani. The sequence continues at coordinate 2,057,134 of LNAC01000299.1, forward strand.
AATGACAGAGGCACCTGGATGGCTCAGTTAGTTAAGTGTCTGCCTTTGCTCAGGTCCTGGGATTGAGTCCCACTATTTCACCCTCTCCCTCTGCCTGCCATTCCCCCTCTCTTGCTTGTGCTCTCTTTCTGTCAAGTAAATAAATAAAATATTAAAAAATAAACAAATAAAATCTTAAAAAACAAAAATAAAGAAATTAAGAAGACTTAAGTAAATGGAATGACATCCCACGTCCACGGATCAGTAGACTTACTGTTACGACAGTAATACTTGCCAATTAATCTACAGATTTAACCCAATCTATATTACAATGCTTGCTGGTTTCTTTGCAGAAATTGATAAGCTGATCCTAAAAAATCATACAGAAATTCAAGGGACTCAGAACTGTCAAAACAAAGTTGAAGTCACATTTGCTGACTTCCAAACTTACTACTAAGTGACAGTAATCAAGACAGTGTAATCAAGCTCTGCAACACATATATATGCTACACAACATAGCCTAAGAATAGATCTAAAGAATCAATAGAGTAGAACTGAAAGACCAGAAATAAATCCTCACATTTATGGCCAGTTGATTTTCTTCTACATGGTTGCTAAGACAGCTAAAGATGGAAAGAACAATCCTTTTCCCAAACGGTGCTGGCACACCTGGAAAACTACACACAAAATAATGAAGATGGATCCCTTTCCTACACGTACATGAAAATTAACTCTGAAGGATCATAGACCTAAATGTAAGAGCTAAAACAACACAAAAGCAAACAGGAGTAAACCTTTGACTTTGGGCTATGCAAAGTCTTCTTAGTAAAAGAAGTAACAAAAGAAAAAATAAATTGGACTTCAACGAAATTTCTTAAATTGTGTGCTTCAAAAAACACCCTCAAATATCAGTGTAGCTCCATCAATTATAACAAACATACCACTTTTGTGAGAGATGTTGATAATGGGGGAGGCTGTCCATGTGTGCGTGTAGGAAGCACATAGGGAATCTTTGTACCTTACTCTGTTGTACTGTGAACCAAAAACTGCTCAAAAAGTAAAGTCTTAAAAGAAAAAAAAACAAAAGAGAACATCAGGTGCACCTGGCTGGCTTAGTCCATACAGCATGTGACTCCTGATCTTAGAGTCATGAGTTCAAGCCCCACCTTGGGCACAGAGTGTATGTTTAAAAAAAAAAAAAAAAGACACCATCAAGAAAGTAAAAAGATAATCTACAGAATGGTAGAAAATATTTGCAAATCATAAATCTGATAAGGGCCAAGTTTCCAAAACATACAAATAATTCTCACAATTCAATCTTAAAAAGATAATATAACCCAACTGAAAAATGGACAGATTTGAACAGACATTTCTTCAAAGAAAATATATAAATGGCCAGTAACACAGGAAAAGAGGCACAACATCATTAGTCACTAGGGAAATGCAAATTAAAACCACCATGAGGGCGCCTGGGTGGCTCAGTGGGTTAAAGCCTCTGCCTGCGGCTCAGGTCATGATCTCAGGGTCCTGGGATCAAGCCCTGCATCAGGCTCCCTGCTCAGCGGGGAGCCTGCTTCCTCCTCTCTCTCTGCCTGCATCTCTGCCTACTTGTAATCTCTCTCTCTTTCTGTCAAATAAATAAATATATAAATCTTAAAAAGAAAAAAGAAAGAAAGAAATGTCCAGAACAGGGGACGCCTGGGTGGCTCAGTTGGTTAAGCAGCTGCCTTCAGCTCAGGTCATGATCTCAGGGTCCTGGGATCCAGTCCTGCATCAGGCTCCTTGCTCGGCAAGGAGCCTGCTTCTCCCTCTGCCTCTGCCTGCCACTCTGCCTGCTTGTGCTCGCTCTCTCTCTCTCTCTCTCTGACAAATAAGTAAGTAAGTAAATAAATAAATAAATAAATAAAATCTTAAAAAAAAAAAAAAGAAAGAAAGAAAGAAATGTCCAGAACAGGCAAATATTTAGAGACGGACAGTGGAGTAGTGGTTTTTCCTGGGCTGGGCAGTTGAAGGAAAATGACAAGTGATTACTAATGGATAAGGGGTTTCTTTCTGGAGTGATGAAAATATTCTAAAATTGGTTGTACTGGGGTGCCTGGGTGGCTGTCAGTTAAGCATCTGACTTCAGCTTGGGTCATGATCTCAGGGTTATAAGGTTGAGCCCCCAGACATGCTTTTTTGCTCGGTGGGGAGTCTGCCTGTCCCTCCCCACTCTTCCCCTCTCCTAGTGGAGCTCTCTCTCTCTCAAATAAATAAAATCTTAGGGCGCCTGGGTGGCTCAGTGGGTTAAAGCCTCTGCCTTCCGCTCAGGTCATGATCTCAGCGTCCTGGGATCGAGGCCCACATCGGGCTCCCTGCTCAGCGGGAAGCCTGCTTCCTCCTCTCTCTCTGCCTGCCTCTCTGCCTACTTGTGATCTCTCTCTCTGTCAAATAAATAAATAAAATCTTAAATAAATAAATAAATAAAAATAAAATCTTAAATAAATAAAATTGAGACACCTGGGTGGCTCAGTCAGTTAAGTGTCTGCCTTTGGCTTAGTCATGGTCCCAGGGTCCTGGGATGGAGTCCCACGTCGGGCTCCTTGCTCAGTGGGAAGCCCGATTCTCCCTCTGCCTACCGCTCCCCCTGCTTGTGCTCTCTTTGACAATAAACAAAATCTTTAAAATTAATAAAAATTTTAAAAATTGGTTGTGCTGATTACACAACTAAAAATCATTGAGTTGTATACTTTAAATTGTATGCTACGTGACTAAAAGCTAAACAAAGCTGTTAAGTAATACAGATCAGGCTGAAATGTACTCAAATTGGTATATACAAGTTTTTAAAGACATTCAGCACATGTTTGTTATGTAATAGTTTAGCAGCATTGCACATAGTGATAAAAACCAACTTTAGGGCGCCTGGGTGGCTCAGTGGGTTAAAGCCTCTGCCTTCTGCTCAGGTCATGATCTCAGGCTCTTAGGATCGAGGCCCGCATCGGGCTCTCTGCTCAGCAGAGAGCCTGCTTCCTCCTCTCTGCCTACTTGTGATCTGATCTGTCTCTGTGTCAAATAAACAAAAAATCTTAAAAAACAAAACAAAACAAAACAACCCACAAAAACCATGTGTTAGACTCACGTCTTATTTATTTGTAAGATTTTTTTTTTTTTGACAAGAGAGTGAGCACAGCAGGGGGAGGAGAGGGAGAAGTAGGCTCCCCACTGAGCAGGGAGCCCAAAGTGGGGCTACAACCCAGGACCCTGGGACCATGATCTGAGCTGAAGGCAAACACAACCAACTGAGTCACCCAGGCATCAGGACTCATGCCTTCTTTAAATAAAAATTTTATATGCGTGGATTCAAGTTCTGCTTTCTGGAGAAGTCTGACAAAGAAAATAGAGTTAAAGTTTTTCTAGGGGTAAAGTGTTGAAATATTTTCAGGGTAAAGAAGGCTATTTTAAATAGGTCAAAGTTTTAAAAAAACTATTATTGGTTTGCAAAGCTATTGAATATGCTAGTTAGTAGGCAAACTGACTTTAATGTTGTAAATATATTAATCTCTTAAGATCATCTTAAGTCCCCTGAGCATCTAACATGCACACAGCATTGGTCTTGTGGGGTTGTTTTTATTTTATTTTTAGATTTTATTTATTTATTTGACAGAGAGAAAGCACAAGCAGGGGGAGCGGCAGGCACAGGGATCATGACCTGAGAGGAAGGCAGACGCTCAACCGACTGAGCCACCCAGGAGCCCAGCATTGATCTTGTTCTATAACTGATTTTTTTCCATGTCTGGTTTTCCATCAGTGTAGGTTATGTTTCCTTGGGGAAGTGGGTGGTTAAGGGAAATGCGGGCTGGATCTGGAGAAGAGGAAGAAGAAAAGGTTCCTGAGCTTGTTTCTAATCCAGAGTAATCTTTAAATCCTGCCCAGTTTCTGAACCACCGTGAAGTCCCTTCAGTTACTTCAAGGACGTCGGATATCAGAAAATACTATCAAAACCATTTCACCCAGGTAATGAAGCTATTGACTTGGCGCGTTCTGGTGGGGCTGGAGGGAGCTAGGGCCCGTCCCCAGCAATCCAGGGGACTCGTTCCCAGCAGCAGCTCTCTCAGGCCCCTCTCGTTCCTTCCCACTGCCACGCCTCTGCCCTTGCAGTTCGTCTGGCCTGCAAAGCCCTCCTCCTTCCTCAGCACCGAAAGCCTGCTTTCCCGGTCCGCCGGCACCGCTGAACTTCAGCTCGGACTCAGCGTCCTCTCGCGGGAACCCCGGACACTTCATGTTTCAAACAGCTCAGTTTTACCTTTTTTGACGTATACACGGCCTTGTTCCGTTTCTAAGTCTCGCACTGCCACTTCTAATGCGGTCACTCGTAACGGGCAAACCTTGGGACGGGGAGCTGGACCGAAAGCGGGCGGGCGCGGGCGGGCCGCGGGAGCCTCCCGGGCGGCGCCGGGGGCCAGGGCGGCCTCGCCCCTCCTTCC
>LNAC01000299.1:2061836-2106564 GCA_002007465.1 Ailurus styani
CCCGGGCCCGGGGTGCGCGGAGTCGTGGAAACTCGGCGGGTTGTGGACAAGCTGGCACACCGGCGGCTTTTCCCGTAAATGCTAGTTTAATGGCCTTTTTCTCACGTTGAAAAAAATAAGGAATAGATTTGAAAGGTTCTGTTTCTGCCTTTTCACCCTCCTCCTTTATTTTATTTTTCTATTAGCTTTACAACTACGGCGCATTAAATGCAGTGTAGTGTCCCGCAACAGAAAAAGGTCATCGGTAGAAGAACTGGGGAAATCCTAATAAAGTTTGAGGTTTAGTTAATGGCAAGAATCAATATTAACTTCTTAGTTTTGATAATTGTACCCTAATATTAACGGAGGAGTCTCAGCAAAGGGTATACTGGAAGTCCCTGCACTGTCTTTGCAACCCAGTGTAAATCTCAAATTATTTTTACAAAAAGTTGAAAAACAAAGTGCCAGAGCGGAATGTAGCAGGCCATTGTTCAGCAGGAAGGGCCCACATTAGTTCCTCTTTGCCGAGCCTGACAGGAATTAGGTGTCTGTTTGACCAACCTGTTTGCTAGGGCAATAGCTGTCAAGCTAGTGGGTGTGGATGCTTCTAGTCCAAGTTTTCTGGACAGGAGTCTTCTTTCTTTCAGTTCCATCTATCACATGTCTTTGGATACTCCTTGCAGAAGGGGCATGTGCAATAAAAATGTCAGGAAGGACTATTAAAAATGTACAGAGGTGCCTGGCTGGCTCAGTCAGAAGAGCATGTGACTGCATCTTGGGGTGGTGAGTTCGAGCCTCAGGTGGGGTGTAGAGATTACTTAAAAACTTAAAAAAAAACAAAACCACTTTTTTTAAATGGCATTCCTGGGTGGTTCAGTCAGCTAAGCATCTAACTCTTAGTTTCTATTCAGGTCATGATCTCATGGATCATAAGATTGAGCCCTATGTTGGGCTCCATGCTCAGCAGGGGTCTGCTGGAAGATTCTCCCCCTCTGCCCCTCCTCCCACTCACTCACTCTAAATAAATCTTAGAAAAATAAAAAGTAAAAAGATACAATACAGAGCTAGGAAGCTCAGAGGTAGGAGGAATCACGTCTGGCTCAGGAATGTCAGGATGGCTACTTGAGGGAGCAGCTGTCATGAGTGGAGGGGGACTTAGGGGATAGAGCCTTCCTGTGGTGGTGAAGAGCACCAGCAGAGGCTTGAAGGTAACTGCTCAGAGGAGGCCTGAGTGCAGCTGCAGTCCTTAATGGAAGCACAGAGCCTGTCCAGGGAGCAGTGACAGGTGAAATGGGAACTAAAATCCGGCATCTCATTGTGGATAACAGGATGACACTTACTTTAATTATACATGCCATGGGAGCCATGGAACATCTTAGGGTAAGAGAGGGTCATCATTAGATCTGTTCTTGGAGCAGCAGTGTATAGGATGGCTTGGAGTAGAACAACTAGGAAACGATTGGTTTAGCCCAGGAGAGGTAACAAATTCAGCCAGGGCTGCAAAGTTAATATCCAAAGAAGGATATGGTTTGGGGAGATTTCAGTTACCAAGTTACCTAGCCTAGTTACCTACCAAGTTACCTACCGTGAGGACTTGGTAACTGAAGGGATCAAGGAAAAGAGAACCACCAAAGTTCTGGATCTGGGTGTTTTGGAGCATGAATGATAAAAATGCAGAAATAGAGGACTCAGGATGAGATCTAGGGTGGGGTGGGAGGGCACTGATTTCTTTTTTGAACAGCTGTCTTTGAATTGGGGCAGGACATCCAGCTGGAAATGTGTTTGTAATTGTGTATAACAGTGGAAGCCAAACATACCCAGCAGGGACAGAAAGAGGAAAAGAAGCCTAAGCAGGCAGACGTGAGGCAGGCAGTCATTCCCATGGGGCTGAGGGGCTAAGATCAACTGGGGGCCTGTGTGTGGCAAATCAGTAGTGTCACAGCTTCTGCATAGGTGGGACAGGCTGAGGGGCGAGCCTAGTTCTTGGATTTAGCAATTAGGAAGTCAGTGATCGCTTTTCAGAGAGTTGTTTGAGTGCAGATGTAGGAAGGTTGCTCATTGCTGTCTGTTCTTCCTATGGCCTCTCCCAAGTGATCAGAACACTGGGCCAGGAGCCAGAAATATGGCTTCTAGTTCTTTTTTTTTTTTTTTGTAAGATTTTATTTATTCATTTGACACAGAGAGAGAGATTACAAGTAGGCAGAGAGGCAGGCAGAGAGAGAAGGGGAAGCAGGCTCCCCGCTGAGCAGAAAGCCCGATGTGGGCCTCGATCCCAGGACCCTGGGATCATGACCTGAGCCGAAGGCAGCGGCTTTAACCCACTGAGCCACCCAGGCGCCCTGGCTTCTAGTTCTGGTTCTGCCACTACCTGTGTAATTTTGGGGAAGTCATATATAGCTTATACTAGTATAGAAAAATAAAACTGGAAGAACCCTTTTATTCCTAGCAACATCTAATAGTCCACAGAACTAGTATTCCACGGGGCACACTTTGGGAAATGCTGATATAGAACCAGAATTTTAGAGCCTTAAAGAACCAAAAAATCATCTTATCCAATCTTCCCATTTAACAAAGAAACCGATACTCAAATTCTAAATCAATAAACATTGATTTCAAATACATCGATGGTACCCCAAATAACCTTATGAAGTAGTTGAGCTTAAACCCATTTTGGAGACTGGAACACATGCTCCAAAAAGTTAAAGGACTTGCCCAAGATCACAGAACATTAAGTTGTGAAGTGAAATCTGAACTCAGGCCTCCTGAGTCAGGGCCTACTCTGTCACACACCGTGCTGCCTCCCTGGTTTTCAACATTGAATACTTTTTAAACTGCCTGACTGGAATATTAGTAACTTCAAACATTTTTCCTTTCTTAGAAGGCATGTGTTCTAAAAGTCATTTAGTTTGACTGCATTACATATGAATATTAGTATATAAAAAGTGGGAGAGTACACAGCCAGCAGTGCCCAAAGTTATATATATTTTTTTAAGATTTTATTTATTCATTTGGCACAGAGAGAGAGATTACAAGTAGGCAGAGAGGCAGGCAGAGAGAGAGGAAAGAGGAGGAAGCAGGCTCCCCGCTGAGCAGAGAGCCCGATGTGGGCCTCGATCCCAGGACCCTGGGATCATGACCTGAGCCAAAGGCAGCGGCTTTAACCCACTGAGCCACCCAGACGCCCAAAGTTAGATTTTTAATAATGGTGGAGTACTGGATCATGGGAAAGTTCATTATGTTTACCTGTGAACAGCAGAAAGGGAGAACCATGATACCTGTATTTATGTGGCACATTAAAAAATATTCTTAGCTAATCCCATGATTGCTTACTCTTTCCTCTTACTACTTTTTTCCTTCGTGTTGACCAATTCCATTTCTCCACTGCCGGCTCTCTCGTCCTGGACACATCCTCCTTAACAGAGGTGTGAGATTGCCTTATAAGCAGGAATTTGCGACAGAGGTAAAACACAGCTTCTTAGGGATTGTTCTTTGATTCAGTAAATAATTTCCTGTCTATCTTGACAAATAAAAATAGATAAACTTACTTATTTCGGAAATAAAACTTGTAAAGGAGCCAAGATGATTTTGTAAAAATTTGGGTAAAAAATGACTTACTTTCAGTTCTGTTTGATGTTACAAATAATAGAAGGTGGTTTATTCTGATGTTAATTTCATTCACATTCTTCAAATGACAGAAAGCAGTGACTAAGAGTGTCACAGTGTCTCTGACATTAGGGATCAGAATTCAGAATCTGGTTCTATCCTGTTAGCTATGTTACTTAACCTCTCTGTACTTAATTAAGTTCAGTTGTCTAGATTTAAACAGTATTGTCTTGCAAAATGAGGATTAAATAGAATAATCTAAGTAAAACACTTAAATAGTGCCTAGCACACAGAAAATAAGCAACAAGTGCTATTATTACATCATTGAAAAAGAACTGGTGCTGATTTAAAGCATCTAGTTTAATAATTTGCTTACGTAGAGGGCATGACTGATTAACACATTTCTCATCTTGTTCCCCAATCCAATTAAAGGTCCCTTTTTGTTTGTTTAAAAAACTGAGCCACCAAGCTCCCTGTTGGTTTTAATAGTGGAAGAATAAGAGAAACATCTCAGTAAAAAAATGCAAGACTTCGATTTAATTATTTTTTAAAGTCCTGGTAAGCAATTATTTAAACAGCAGGATATTTAGAAAAGATGTAAGATGTATTTATTTATTTTTTTAATGAGTCTTATGAAAAGGATGAGATGTTGCCAAACAACTACATCACAACAGCGGTTTTGAAATGCCTGGTGGTGAAAGTCCTTCTCAGTTGTACTCTGTGCAAGAGGAACAAGGCTGAGCAGTTAAGGTGCTCTCCGGCCCCCGGGTAGGTGCATCTAGTGGTCAGTGGTCAGTGGTTTCCCCTCAGGGAGGGGTCAGTGGTGGGCACTGTAAGGCATTTTTTTGTTTTAAGATTTTATTTGACAGAGACAAAGCGAGAGAGGGAACACAAGCAGGGGGAGTGGGAGAGAAGAAGCAGGCTTCTCTCGGAGCAAGGAGCCTGATGTGGGGCCCATTCTAGGACCCTGTGATTGTGACCTGAGCCGAAGGCAGATGCTTAACGACTGAGCCACCCAGGCGCCCCTGTAAAGCATTTTTATTTGGAATGTTTCCTTCTGGAAGAAGGGCAGGCACTTAGCTCCACAGTATGCAGTGTGGAGCCTTGCTGAGGTGACTGTTTTTCTGCTGGACAGGAGAGTATTTCAATGTGTTTATTCCTTCCTTCATTCACTTATTTAAGAAGTATTTCTTGAGTACCAATTATGTCCCAGATACTGTCTTAGGGATTGGAAACGCAGGGATGGGATGAGCCAAACAGACAAAATTTTCTCTTCTTACAGAGCTTACTTTCCACTTAGGGCCATCTGAAGCAGGCCTGGGCTTCGGCAGAGGAAAAGTTTCAGGTTGCCCTACATTTTGAGAGGCATCCTAGGCAGGGCAGAACCAAGTCCTACTTTCCTAGACCCCCACTTTTATACTGCTTTCCCCCTTTCAGTGGTGTGATTCAGGGGTATGTTAAGAGGTCCTAAGTACGAAGGGGCAAAATAAAGCAGGGAAGTGGGAGGGGGAGGAATTTCCAATTTTAGACCCTGTGTCTGTCAGGGAGGTGCCACTGAAGGAAAGGCTCAAAGGAGGTGAAGAACCAGTTGAGTGACTGCCTAGGGAAGAGCATCCCAGGCGAACTGTGTCTTCATAGAAACAGAAGATGAACCAAGTAGAGCTAGAGGAGAGACTCTAAGAAGGCCGAGCCCCTGAAGGGCATGAATGACCATGAAGGGACAGAGGCAGGTGGTCTCCGAAGTCACCACAAGTCCCAGTTTTCAGAGACTTCCTGAATTCTACGTAGCTCTTAGACTTTGCGAAAACCATACCCTTTCTTTCTCCTTGGCAAATACTGATCTGCTTTAGCCTGCAGGAGATTATATTAGATTCAGTAAAAAGCTTTTCCTGCTTCCTTACCATTCCCTGCAATCTTTGAAATACGAGGTTGGATCTTTTCCTACCTAAAAGGTCCTTAAATTTAAATAACTTGGATTGCAAGGGCTGTTTGTGTGTGGATGCCTCACTGGGATAGTCATGCCTGTATGATGGAGAAAGAAACTGTTCTCCCCCCTAAAACCCAACTTTATTACACTGATGGTTTTTAAACTACTCTTCCTCTTAATCACAGATAACCTGTTTTTCTGATGCTGAATACGGCATCTGGCTGATGAGCAAGGTGGTGAGGCCGCCGAGTGAGGCGGAGGTGCAGACCTGGGAAACGGAGGATGATGACATGGCAGAAGGCGACTTAGGGTATGGCCTCCGAAGAAGGCCTGGCGGTATTTATGAAGTCCAAGTTTCACATTTGTCGACATCAAGAAAAAGATCTGATGGCAAGAACTTTAGCCCGCCCCCATTTCCAGGAAAAGGGGAAGAAAGAAGTGGTGCCATTTTTCAGTATTCCATCCATAAGAGCTCGCAAGATACATACCCTGAGGAGTCCAGAACTTCCCACTACAGACGACAGAGTCGCAGCGGTAAGAGTGCCTAGTGCCCTCTCCTTTCTTCTTCTCTCCTGTGAATGTCATCAGTGCTTTCACTCTTCCAACACCAGACAATAGGTCACTGTAGTGGATTTTGGAAATTCATCTTTATTTACCTCTTGGGATTGGTGATAGTACAAAAGTAACCCATATTTCTATTTCCAAGTATTGTACAAATGTCGGAGTAGTTATTCTGCTTTAATACAGATATATTAGTGACATCAGTGATTACCTACCTTGCTTTTGTGTGTGTGATTTAGTGGTATGCTTCATCCTTTTTGTTTTTTTTTTTAAAGATTTTATTTACTTATTTGACAGAGAGATTACAAGTAGGCAGAGAGGCAGGCAGAGAGAGAGGAGGAAGCAGGCTCCCTGCTGAGCAGAGAGCCCGATGCGGGCCTCGATCCCAGGACCCTGAGATCATGACCTGAGCCGAAGGCAGAGGCTTTAACCCACTGAGCCACCCAGGCGCCCATTTTTTTTTTTTTAATTCAAGTATTTATTGGGTATCTCTTGGGTGCCAGGGGCTGTTCTAGGCTCTGGGGACATTAGTGAACGAAACAGTCTCCATGTCATGCAGTTCACATTCTAGTGGAGGAGAGAAAAAATTAATCTACCAGTTGACAGCTATGTAATATCAGGCAGTAGAAAGTGCAGGGACAGTGAGTATTTGGAAGGGTTGGTGCATGCTCTTTCAGGCAAGGGTCAGGGGTTACCCATCTAAGGAGGTGACTTTCGAGCACCAGAATGAAATGACATCCAAGCCTAGTACTTATCTGAGGAAGATGTGTTCCAGGCAAAATATGTATGTTTCTGGTTATTTTAGCAATCTCATGAAATCCTCCCCCTAAAAATTAATATTTTTTAAAAGCAACCTCTCCACTCAACATTGGGTAGTGCAACCCGGAGATCAACAGTTGCCTGCTCCACTGACTGAGCCTGCCAGGTGCCCCTTTAAAGATTAATCTTAATTTATCAAAACAAAAAATAAATTATGATATATTAAGGAAAAAATAAAATTCAGAATCACGTCGTGGTAGAATGTTACAACTCTAGAATGGTTGCGAACCCAGGGATGACTCCATGCCCACCTGGTGGCACAGCTTTTGTCGGGTCAAATCTTCTATAATCCACATGATAAAACTTCCCCTACCCAAGTGGAACAAACACAAATTAGAACAACATGAGAATAATTAAAGAAACATGGTTTCCAGATCTACAGAAAACAGACTGCAGCTGATGATCTTAGTCCTTCCACCTTTCAAAATCTTTCTTGAAATTAGGATGGGATTATTTATATATTTTTCTTTCAGTTCCTTATCATGCAGAGAGGCTGGGTTCTGTTTTGCAAGCAAGATGTTGAAAACTACATATGATGCTAAAATGCCTTTATAAGAACATGAGGAAATGACTGGGATATAAACAAGATATAAAAGTATAAGCTCCTGTCTTGTTGGGTTATGGACTTTTATCTCAAGTTAGCCTGATCCTACATAAGGATATTGTTTTGGTTTCTTATCACTAATAGGTAATTTCCAAATTACCACAAATCTAATGCCTTAAGAAGATGCTGATTTATTATCTTACAGTTCTGCAGGTCAGAAATCCAAAATAGATTTTACTTGGCTAAAATCAAGATGTCCGCAGGGCTACAATCCTTCTGGAGACTCTAGGGGAGAATCCATTCCCCTGCCCTTTCCAGCTTCTAGAGCCTACCTGCATTCCTTGGCCCATGGCCACCTTCCTCCATCTTCAAAGCCAGCAATGGCTGGTCAAGTCTTTCTGCTGGTGTTTCACCCTGATGCTGACTTTCCTGCCTCCCTCTTTCATTTATAAGGATCCTTGTGAGTACAGTAGGGCCACCTGGATAATCCAGGATAATCTCCTAGTCCTTAATTTAATCACACTGACAAAGTCCCTTTTGCTATATATTCACAGGTTCTGGGGATTAAGATGTGGTCATCTTTAGGGCCATTATTCTGCCTACCACAAGTATTACAACAGAACTTGTCATCGCCAACCCAATGTCACTGGTTTCTGCTTGGAGCCTTGTGCCATCAGAGTAAAAACAAGATTTAGTTTTTGCCTCGGATACTGTCATATTGAAAGTTCAGAACAGCAAAGAAGAAATTGTTTTGAGAAGTTTTTAATGTCCCTCAAAATACTCTAAAAAATCTTTTCTTCCTTTTACTTCTTCTTAATCTTCTTGCTTGTAATTTATCACTTTCATGTTTTTCTATTGCCAGTGAGACCACAGTGAAAATGAAGCTCCCGGGAAGCTCAGTTTAATGTCTCAATTGATCACATTAAGGAGAGAATAATTGAAGTTACAGGAGACTTCTAGTCATTCTCCTTAGAAAGAAATTAAATTCAGGTTATTTCTTAGATATTCATATCACTACATTGAGCAAACTTAAGCCAAACACCAAAATTTATTTCACTCACCAACATTCATGTGTTTAAATACTGTTTTGCATATAGTAATTAACCAATTCATTAACAAGTTTTATTAGAGAGTCTCTTTTTAAAGAGTATTTTTATTCAAAAGTATGTATCTTTTCATTTGTGCAATTTTTTAAGCTACCTATTTTTTTTAAAAGAATTTTATTTGATCGTTTGACACAGAGAGAGAGAGATAGTGAAAGAGCGCACAAGCAGGGGGAGCAGTAGGCAGGCAGATGGAGAAGCAGGCTCCCTGCCAAGCAAGGAGCCCAATGTGGGACTCCATCCCAGGACCCTGGGATCATGACCTGAGCCAACTAAGCCACCCAGGCACCCCTTAATTAAGCTACCTATTTTTATCATTATTTGGTTTATTACAATTCTTTCATCTTGACAAAAAATTGTATTTGGTATTTTGTAAACAGATGTCCTGTATTCAATTAGTTAAAAAAGGTATTTGTTGGGGCACCTGGGTGGCTTAGTTGTTAAGCATCTGCCTTTGGCTTGGGTCATGATCCCAGGGTCCTGGGATGGAGCCCCAGGTCACGCTCCCTGCTCCCTCTCCTTCTGCCTCTCCCCCTGCTTGTGCCCCCCAAATAAATAAATAAAATCTTTTAAAAAAATTGAAAACATAAAAAGATTTTAAAAAGTATTTGGTTTTTTTTTCCTACTAGATTCTAATTCAGAATTGTCAAATATAGAATTAAAGCAACGTCTTCAGGATACTTTAGAGGTAAGTACTCAGGCTAATATAAAAAATTCTCGGGCGCCTGGGTGGCTCAGTGGGTTAAAGCCTCTGCTTTCCGCTCAGGTCATGCATGATCTCAGCGTCCTGGGATCGAGGCCCGCATTGGGCTCTCTGCTCAGCAGGGAGCCTGCTTCCTCCTCTCCGTCTCTCTGCCTGTCTCTCTGCCTACTTGTAATCTCTCTCTCTCTGTCAAATAAATAAATAAAATCTTTAAAAATAAATAAATAAAAATAAAATAAATAAAAAATTCTCATGTGAACAAAAAGCCCACTGATATTTTAAGTAATACTAAAAGTGTATGGAAGGCAATGCTGGCTTTCCAGATATTCTCAGTGAGCCACAGTGTGAAGCTCCTAACTTTAAACTGGCCTCCTCTGTTGCTTATCTTCCTCATCTCTCAAGAAAACTATTTACATAAACACACCCTCCAGCTCTTGAGATCCCGCCCCAATCTTTCACAGCTTCTCTAATCTGCTCTTGGAGAACAGTTAGAGACTTCCATCTGTCTTCCCTGTGTGTGTGGCTTGACACGAACTAACTTAATTTAGCCTCTTGGAAATCATAAGACCAGCAGGTTTCCCAGGCTCTCTGAGTCCAGCCTGCTGGGAGTAGGAGTATCTCTGCAGTGTCCCTGGCCTTTGGGGAACAGGAAGCCCATGTAATTGTGTATTTCTCACTCTTCTGGTGAAAGCTACCAAGCTACCGTATTTGTTTTCTAGGGCTGCTGTAGCAAAGCATCACAAATAGGTGGCTTTTAAAACTACAGAGATGTAAAGAAAAACAAAAAACAAAAAACTACAGAGATGTATTCTCTCTCAGTTCTGGATGCTAGAAATCTGAAATCAAGATGTCAGTTGGCCATGTTCCCTCTGGAAGGTCTGGAAGAGAATCCTTTGCCTCTTCCTAGCCTCTGGTGGTTGCCCCTGACAGTCTCTGCCTTCCTTGGCTTATCGCTGTGTCACTCCAATCTTTGCCTCTGTTGTCACATGGCCTTCTCCCCTTTGTGTCTGTGCCTGAACTTCCCTGGTCTTAGGACAGCTGTCATTGGAGGCCTACCCTAATCCAGTACGACCTCATCTTACTTTGATTATATCTGCAAAGACCGTCTCTCCAAATAAGGTCTCATTCTTAGTACCAGGAGTTAGGATTTGGACATATCTTTACTTGGTGGTAAGGACATAATTCAGCTGTTGATAGGTACTGTAGCTCTGTGGGTGATCATATCCTTATTTTAGGTGCTCTAAAGATTATTTTCAGATTATTCGCTGTGTGGTCTAGAAGGGTAAAAGCAAAAGACCTGGGCTTTTAGTTACAACAGGTACCTGATGGTGACAGTTTCAGTCTCAAGTCTGCCTGGGATGCTTAGGAAGCCTAGAGAAATTTCCAACCTCTTTTGTAAGGTCAGAATGCTTAGATTCAGAGTCCTGACTGTCAGAGTGTTGAGCTTACAAGTAAACTATCCAAACTGATCATTTTGGGGGTTGCATATTTTACAGATGTGGAGACTAATTTTACTTCTCCCCTTAGGAGGTAGAACTTTTAAAAACTGAACTTGAGGCATCTCAAAGACAACTTGAAGGTAAAGAGGAAGCACTGAAAATTCTTCAAAGCATGGTAAAAAGTTATTTTTTAATTTTGGTCACTTAACACATTCCAACCATAGGTAGTGGTATGGTTTTATCTTTTAAAATAAAAGCATCAGTGCTTAGTATAGGGTGTTTTTTTTTTTTGAGGTTGAGATTTTTAAGTTTTATTGAGGTAAAATTTATATGCCATGGATTTCACTTGTCTTCAGTATACAATTTATTTTTGCTGACCTCAGAGTTGCCAAACCATCACCACAATCTAATTTTAGAATATTTTCATTATTCCCCAAAAGGAAGCTCTAACCCATTAGTAGTTATTCCTCATTCCCATCCCCCCCCAGACAACCACTCATCTCCTTACTGTCTTTTGGATTTGTCTTTTCTATTTCATGTAAATGGAATGCTATGTATGTCTGGATTCCTTGAATTAACATGTTTTTAAGGCTCATGTATGGCGTGGCATCTGTCAGTACTTTCTTCCTTTTTATTGCCTAATATTCTATTGTATGGATATGCCATATTTTGTTTATCCATTCACCCTTTGATGGGCACTTACACTGTTTCCTCTTTTGGGCTCTTATAAATAACACTGCTTTATTTGTTCATGTACCAGTCTCTGTGTGGAAAGTTCATTCACTCATTATCATATGCATCAGGAGAGTCAAACCAATATCTTTTTTTTTTTTTTTTTTTTTTTTTTTTTTATTCATTTGACACAGAGAGAGAGAGAGATTACAAGTAGGCAGAGAGGCAGGCAGAGAGAGAGGAGAGAGGAGGAAGCAGGCTCCCTGCTGAGCAGAGAGCCTGATGTGGGCCTCGATCCCAGGACCCTGGGATCATGACCTGAGCCGAAGGCAGCGGCTTTAACCCACTGAGCCACCCAGGCGCCCAAACCAAAATCTTTTGAGACGTGAACTATCAAATTCTCCATAAAAGGTGATCTCTATGGAAATTCTCTGGTGTTCTATTGTCTTAAAATAAAAATGTGAACCTTACTGTGCATATAGGAGTAATGAGAAATTTAATTTATACTGATATGATTCTTATTCTTCTTAGGCAATATTTGGCAAAGCCACAAGTCACACCCAAATGATGCTTCAAAAAACTATGGAACAAAAGAGATCCTTGGAGAAGGTATTTGCCACTTTTAGTGTAGATTTGTTCAGTCCACTGAGCTTTCAAATAGGATTTCCTTTAAAAATCACTATACTAATGGTTATATCATTTGTGCTTACCCTCTTTTAGTTGTGCTTCTATTTTATACAGTCCCTTCCCTTTTGGAACTTACAATCCAAAACATATTGTTACACAGGCAAAGAATAAAGATTTCTTTTATTTTCTCATTTTAAGGTAGTAGGAGGCTTGCCAAGTTGACACTTTCTATTTTTCTTCTTTTTCCTTTTTTATTTCTCTGCTTGCCTGGCAGAGCCTGCCTCTTTCTGACCTCATGGTCACTAAAACAGTAGTTAGGAATCATCTTGGAAGGTCTTGTTCCTCTTCCTGTTGTAGCCTCCCTTGATGGCAGTGTCTTGGGCTCAAACTCCCAAGCATGTGTTTTGCTTGTGGGTCTGTATGGGTTGGGCATAGGGGCAATAAGGCATGTAGGTTCCGAGCAGCGAAATTTGAAGCTGTTTCTTTTAGTAAGTAAGGTTTGGCAAAGCTTTTCTTGAGTGCTAAAAGGGCACGTTACAGGTGTTTACAAATGTCACACTCTTTTTGAATAATTAGTTTCTCTTTAACCTATTCCTTTTAAGTAATTAACAATTTATTTCAGCTATTCACAATGTCCTGAAGTGATTACTTGTAGTAATTTTCCATGAAAAGTGCTATTTTCTTTCTATAGGAAATAAATGCCTTGCAGTGGGAAATAGAATTTGATCAGAATAGATTTAAAAATATAGAGGAATCATGGACCCAAAAATGTGACAGGTGTGTATATTCTTATTCTATAGTTTTTCTCTGGAAATCTTAAAAGTGTGTATAATTTATCTATATATTTGTTATTTTTAATACTTATTAATTTGAGTAATCTCTACTTCCAACCTAGGGCTTGAACTCATGACCCTGAGATCAAGAGTCACATGCTCTTCCATTCTGTCTCTTTCTTTGTAGTCAAATATATATAGATATCTGAGCCATTTAAGAGTAAGTTGCATATAAGCCCTCATGACTCTAAATATTTCACTGTGTTTGTAAAAAGGGACTTTTATAACCGTAGTAAAATTATCAAAATTAAGACATTAACCTATACTCTTTTATTTAGATTTGGTAATTATACTAGTAAACATCTGACTTAGTTTTGATTCAGGTCATGATCTCAGGGTCATGAGAGTGAGCCCTGGATCCAGCTCCGTGCTCAGTGCAGTCTGCTTAAGACTCTCTCTCCCTTGGGGCGCCTGGGTGGCTCAGTCACTTAAGTGTCTGCCTTTGGCTCAGGTCATGATCCCAGGGTCCTGGGGTCAAGCCCTGTGTCAGGCTCCCTACTCAGTGTGGAGTCTACTTCTCCCTTTCCCTCTGCCACTCCCCCTGATTCTACTCTCTCTCTCTGTCAAATAAATAAATAGAATCGTTAAAAAAAAAAAAAAAAAAAAAAAAGACTCTCCCTCAAACAAAAGGGGGAGTTACCTGGGTGGCACAGTTGGTTGACCATCCAACTCTTGGTTTTGGCTCAGGTCATAATCTCAGGATTATGAATCTGAGCCCTACATCAGGCTCTGCACTCAGTGGGGAGTCTGCTTGAGATTCTCTCAGTCTCCCTCTCCTAATGCCCCCCCCCCGCCGGTGTGCATGTGCTTTTGCTCACTGTAAATCAATCAATCAATCTTTTAAAAAAATTCCAACTTTGGTCAATGGGAGCCCCTTCAGGCTGGCTCCTGTGGCTTCTTGACACCTCCGTATAATTGTTTGAGCACTTACTTGCTTTCTGGTACAAGATATTCCAGGCCATTAGGTTTAAAAATATTAAGTATTTTTTCAAGGATCCCTAGTTCCTTTTAGTGGGGAATGGTGTTTAGAAATCGAGATCTTAGTGCTAGGTGTGCTTATTGCTACTGGAAGTAGATGTTTAACCCACTGCACCACCAGGCACTCCCAAAACTGGAAAGTTTTAAGCAACAAAAGCAATTATGATAGTAATGGCTTTTAACCAGTTGAATAATGCAAGAATTCATGAATCCAATTTGGTATAAACAAATGGGGAAGAAAAACTCTTTATTACAGCAAAATGCCAGCAAATAAATGCAGGAGTAACAGAATTAACAAATTACCATTTGGCAACCATCATAGTAATAATGACTGCTTTAGGCAGGATAATCTCTGGATGTAAAAACTAGTGGGTGAAAATCTGATAAATCACATAATCTCAAAGGATCTCCCTACAAGATGCTTAATCACAATGGGGAAAAAACAGTGACTTTATAGTGGAGAGGGAGGGTACATACCCCACAGTCAACACACTGTGTTCAAAACTTGTTTAGCTTCTTGGGGTGCCTGGGTGGCGCTGTCAATTGAGCATCCAACTCTTGGTTTTGGCTCAGGTCATGATCTCAGGGTTGTGAGATAGAGTCCTGCATTGGGCTCCATGCTCAGTGAGAAGTCGACTTGAGTTTCTCTCTCCCTCTCCTTCTGCCCTGCCCCACCGCTGTGCTTGCTTGCATTCTCTCTTTCAAATACATAAATCTTTGAAAAAAGTTAAAATTGTTTACTTTTTTCTCTTCAATATGGTTATACTGTTCATTTGAGTTCATTTGTTTCTGTTTGTATTCTTAGGTTTTTTCCACCATCCTTGCTGATTTACTTTTTCAGCTTATTTTTGACTTTGTAAAACATTGACATGCTTCCCAAAGTCAGAACTATTCTGAGAGGCATACTCAGAAATGTCATTCTCCAGTAATGCCTACCACATTCCCACCCTCCTGCCATTCTTCCTTTTCCTCACCATCTGTAGATAACCAGTCTATTTTTTTTTTTAAGATTTTATTTATTTGACAGAGAGAGAGAGATCACAAGTAGGCAGAGAGGCAGGCAGAGAGAGAGGGGGAAGCAGGCTCCCTGCCAAGCAGAGAGCCCAATGCGGGCCTCGATCCCAGGACCCTGAGATCATGACCTGAGCCGAAGGCAGAGGCTTAACCCACTGAGTCACCCAGGCGCCCCAGTCTCACTATTTTCTGATTTATCCTTCCTGTGTTTCCTTTTGCACAAATGAGCATATATGTCCGTTCTCTTATTTCTCCTTCTTTCTTACATCAAAGAATAGTTGACTGTAATCTTTTGAACTGTTTTTTCTATTTAACAATATATTATATCCAGGAAATCACTCCATTGTGTGGATGGGCCTTAGTGTACTCAACCATTCTCCTAGATAGGCACTTAGATTGTTTCCAGTATTTCACAATTATAAACTGTTATCTTTTTATGCAAGTTTCTGAAGGTGGCCTAAGCTTATAGGTGGTGTTTAAGATGATTAAAACTTTAGTAGAGAGAATGAATATTCAGAAGGATGCCCTAGACATATTTCTGATTCTTTTAAAGAATATTTTTTTAATCTTATATATTTATTTGAGAGAGAACGAGAGAGAGCATGATGAGCAAGGGCAAGTGGAGAGGAAGAAGCAGACTCCCTGCTGAGCAGGGAGCCTGATGCAGGGCTCAATCCCAGGACTGAGAGATCATGACCTGAGCCAAAAGCACACGCTCAACCAACTGAGCCACCCAGGTGCCCCATTTTTTTCTTTTTAAAGATTTTATTTCTCTGAGAGAGAGAGAGAGAGAGACTGTGTGTGTGTGCCCAAGCAAGGAGAGGGGGAGGGATAGAGGGAAAAGCAGACTCCCCACTAAGTGCAGAGCCTGACTTGGGGCTCGGTCCCAGGACCTTGAGATTGTGACTTGAAGTCATATGCTTACCTGACTGAGCAACCCAGGTGCCCCTGATTCTGTTTCTTTTTTTTCTTTAATTAATTAATAATTAATTAAAGGGAGGGGAGAAAGAGAATCTTAAGCAGGCTCCATGCCACCTGTGGAGCCTGACCTGGGGTTTGATCTCACAACCCTGAGGATCATGACCTGAGCTGAAATCAAAAGTCAGATGGACACTTAACCCACTGAGCCAGCCAGGCTCCCCCCGCAACTTTTTATTATTTTATTTTTTATTTTTTTAAAGATTTTATTTATTTATTTCGCAGCGGGAGAGAGATCACAAGGAGGCAGAGAGGCAGGCAGAGAGAGAGGGGGAAGCAGGCTCCCTGCTGAGCAAAGAGCCCAATGCGGGCCTCTGAGATCATGACCTGAGCCGAAAGCAGAGGCTTTAACCCACTGAGCCACCCAGGTGCCTGGGTTTTTGTGTTCTAATTATGAGATAAAAATATTCAACCACGAAGTGTTAATATTTTAGTTATATGGAGGGTACTTTTTTCTAGGCTAAACTGTGAAAATGCAGTCCTCCAAGAAACTCTGAATGTAAAAACAGAAGAAATTAAAATGCTCAAGTCGGAAAATGCACGTAAGTGAAGGTGGTAGTTTGATGATTCTTTAAAAATATGTTAGAAGATCATTTTTAAATAGAGTGTCCCATGTTAACATATATAATGATAGAAAAAGTGCTATTATTTTGAAGTAATGTACTTTAAGGATAATAGAAGATATGCATATTTTAGGGTTTTTGCAATTTAAAAAAAATTTTAGGTGAAATTTAATTAACAAAATTAACCTAACCATTCAAAAGTAAATAACTGATAACACCCACAATGTTTGCAACCATCTAGTTCCAGAAGATTTTCATCACTCCAAAATAAAACCCTATATCCATTAAGTATCTCTTCCCATTCCCTCTTTATCCTAGTTTTTATACTCAGTGTAAAACAAAATTGTACAGCACCTGATATTGAGGAACCGTAGTAGGTATATGTTTTATTGGAACATTAGTAGGAAAAGTATGTAACTCTGTAATTATTCAACATTTTCTCTCAAAAGTATCTTGTGACTTTATTGCTAAAATTAATATTCTTTTCAATGACACATTAAAAACTTGAAATTTTTTACCTATATGCTTATACATATACACCCCTCATGTAATGAGCCACTTTATGACAAAAGTTAATAAAAGAATAGTAAGGTGTTTTAAGAATATTAAGATGGCATCAACTTTTTATAAAACTTTAAGAGATGCTGGTTCTTCCTCTTAGTAGAAACTGTTTTAAAGTAGTGGCTAGAAAGGGACAAAGTTCTAAATCAGGTCATGGGCCTGAGAGGGGCACTTTCTGTTGTTCAGTGAGTGAACTGTGGTACATTTCTCCTGTGTTAGGTTAGTTTAGGACAGAAGTTGCCCATAGCCACATCCCCTCCCCCTCTACTACCTGACCCTGCAGTAAGAGAGGGAAAGTTACTATTTTCTGCTCAGTAGATAGCAGGTACATTTGATATTAATGTGTGAGATCTCATCAGCTGGTTGTCTTAACTATCCAGCAAGTGCAAATAATTCGCATTTGTATGTTCCCTTTGAAAATCCGGCAATTTTTCTTTGAGCAAATGAAGACAAGACTTTGGTTGCAAAATTAAGGTACTTCAACATTAAAAATAGTAATATTTAATCTAGTGTTATATATGTATTATCTCACTTGATACTTTTTTTCTGGATGGGGCCAGATGTAGTAGGCAATGTCTGTGTGTATGCATTGCTTATAAGAAGTGAGTGTATGATGTTGGTATAACTCAATTAGGTGAGGCTCGAGTTAAATTTCATAACTAACACTCTCTTCCTAGTTTTAAATCAACAGTATTTGGAGGCCCTCGCCATGCTTGATGTCAAACAGCAGATGGTGGCTCTGGAAAACGTGTGCCATGATAAAAGTGGTTTTACAGAAGTTTCAGGTCTTGAGGTGGGTAAACAGGTTTGAAAGTTGAACGAGAGGGAAATTTTCTACTTTCCTTTTCCCCATCACCAGCTGCTCCATATTCTAGAATAGCACTATCCTTAGCAATTTGAGAGTGAGGGTAAGAGAGGCTCATCCGGTTCCCCAGGGCAGTTCTTCAGCCTCACTGGCACCAGGCCCATCCATGCGTTATGTTCTTGGACACCAGAAGATGAGCTGGCCATCTCCTGCCCCTTTTAGTTTTTTTAATTTTTTTTCCCTTTTAGTTCTTATTTTGACAGTTTTAGCAGAAGCTGTGCTAGCTCCTACATTACATGATGACAGGTATTTTTTAGAAGTGGAAGGATGATTATTCTCCTGGCATATTTTAAGTCATTTCATCATTTCTGAACATGCACCTCTCCCTGGTGGGAACTGGTAGGAGTAAATGCTGGGCAGCAGGACCAAGCTCAGTCACAAGAAATAACACATGGTGGGTGTTAATACTTACTTCATTAGGTCAGTTTGCTGCCAGGGATACAGAACTATAGAAAACTGGTACCCACTTAAAAGTTTTGGAGAAGGAAAAGCAGCAAGGTAGAATTCCTTTGTTTTGTTCCAAGTAGTAACATTGTTTTCTCATTTGCAGTTTTCACTTGGATGCTGAAATCCTTGTCTCAGCTTTCTTCTGTTTTTGTTTCTCTTTCCAGGTTCTTTAAATTAGATGGTTGAATAGAAATGTGCATGTGTGTATGTGCCCTTATGATTGTGTGTGCAGCTAGGCAGTATGACACTTAGTAATGGCAGTAATGCTTTTGGATTTAAAGCTTGCTATCCTCAGAGCCTGTCTTTGCCATGCCCCTGGAGGGAGTCCCTGCACCTGTGCCAAAATGGCGGCATCGGCTCACAAAATGCTTCTTAAGCTCAAACAGGAGGTATTGTATTAACAAAACACTAAAGCTTTGGTTTTGTTTCTCTAGTAATAAAGGAAAATTCCTGAAATAATTAATTAGCTTCATTTTAGCAGTCATTGGCTATGGAACTTAGTTTTATGTGATAGAATTAACTTATAAACTGGATTCTATTTACAAGGTTCCAAAATACAAATAGTACTTGGCACAATATGGTGGCAACATGAAGTTTGACCAAGTCTGTAGTATTTCCTAAATTTGTATTTCTCCTGTCTATAAATGCCCCTAAAAATTATTATACTGCACACTCATGCTTAAAATCACTAGGATCCACAACTCTGATAAATGGGGAGATAACATGAAGCTCATTAGAAAAGCAGCAAGATACAACAAGCTTTGTACCAGCCAGACCTAAGTTTGAGTCTTAGCTCTAGAATTTTCTAGATGTGTGGGTTTGGACACGTATGTTAAACAGAGAGTAATAGCTAGTTACTGGGCTCTTGCAACGACATTTAATGTTTAGCACAGTGCCATGCAGGTGCCTGGCATTTAATCAAATGATGTTTGCCATTATTGTTAGTTTTAATAACAAATACAGAACGTGGACCATAATTTTAGAAATACTTTACCTTTATTGAAGTATGGAATTTTAAGTCTTCAGATAGAGGAAAAATAAGTTAAATATAAGCAATTCATTAAGAAAAGTGTACGATTATACAGATCAGAGTCAGGGTCAGCTATAGCCGGTATGTAAAAGATACTTGTAATTATTTTCAGTGATATTGTCTGGAATGGGTCAAGTCAGTACTGACATGCAGCCTTTGGCAACCTCCTTTCTTATTCTTTGGGCAGGACACATATAGGGCTGTCTAGGGTAATATGGTGAGGTCTAAGAAATGGATTAACAAGAAATGGTCAGGCACCATGAGGGAAACTTCTGGTAATTTAGTTCAGAGGGGGCAGCTACTATAGAGGGGAATTAGCAAGTACTAATTAGTTGAAGCAGATGGAATAGATCAGACACTAGACCCATGCTAGGCAAGGAGACTACATTTGCTAATCTGATTCAGCATTCAGGCAAGAATTGTTATATTTTATCACTAACACCTCTCAAACTTGCTTTCAAAACTAGTTGGGACTTTTGCAGAAGAGTAAAGAAGAAGCTTACATAATGGCAGATGCATTCAGAATTGCATTTGAGCAACAATTAATGAGGAAAAATGACCAGGCACTGAGACTGACACAAATGGATAAAATGTATAAAAAAGCAACAAAATGGATAAATTGGAAGCACCTTAAAGAGGATGGTAAATATGAATTATAATGGCAAATGTCAAGAGTAATTTTAGTTGTTTTTGGTTATAATCAAAGTTGATTAAGCACAGTTAATGCAATGGTTAACATAACTGAAATACCACAAGATAGCTGTGATATATTACAGAATTTAGTAACCACGGGATGAATGGGGTCACTGGATGTTACATATGCAGAGGAGGTAACAGGATCACCAAAACCTTAAAATAACATAATCTCTTTTTTATTAATCATCTATCTCATTTAAACAAGACTATGTTTTGTGGGAAAACTTTGTAAAAGTGCCAGATGATTAAAGGGGAACTGGCTAGGAAGTAATAATGAAAATACTGAAACTCAACATTAAATGTATCTAATTAAACTTTTTGAAATGTGTGATTCTGAAGAGATATTGAGGGGTAGAGGAAAATCTTAAGTTGGAAATATTAATACTTGTAAAAATGAAACAAGTTAAGGTTTAGGTTTTGGTTCACAAACCTATCAAAGTTCACGGCCATTTTTTAGTACTGTTGTACTAGTGGAAAAACAAAAGATATAAAAATGACATCAAAGAATAAAATTACAGTTGAAGTAGATAATCTAATATAATCAAAGTAGCTGTTATTTTTTTAGAAATGTTAGTTTCTCTAAATGGTCAGTATGTTTTTATTTATCAGTATTATTCAGTGCAACTCCTAGTGCTTCAATTTAGAATTACAATTAAATTCCAACTTGAAACCTTTTATTAGTCAAGGAAGATTAGAGTGAAGTTTATAAGTTTAAATGTTTTAATATTAAAATTCTGAGATGACTATATTTCTAAATATTTTTAATATGTCAAAATCCATAATCCTAATTCCAGTTTCTCTCATTTTCAGATGAATTTGGGTAATAAGAATCTTATAATATTAAAAGTCAAACTTTAATAATAGATACCTATTGTGTTTTAAATATTTTTTTCAATAGTATATATTCCTAATAGCAACACTTAATGTGAAATTTTAGCTTCATTAATTAAACTTTACCTGTCTCTTTGCTGAAATGGTAAAAAGTGCAAAGCTTACAGGAGTAATAAAAATAGAAGTAGTAAACAAGTATGAAAGTAGACAGAAGCAGATCATAAGAGTTACGTATTTAGACTTTTCATCAGGGAAAACTCAGGGCAACACAGGAAAACATATTTCCCAAAATTCATTCTTAAAGAGGCATTCCACACTGTCCTGAAATTAGTTTCTAAGCATTTTCTGACATGAGACTTACAAAAAAAATCACTGAGCTGGCTAATAAAATATCTAAGTCCTTAATAATCATTTATGATGAATACAAAATCAATATTTATATGGCTGTTACCTGTAATAATCCCTTGGTAAAAGCTGAAGGTATAGCTTTAATGTCCAGCTCAAGGGAGGTGATTCTGCCAGGGAAATAAGCAAACACAGTCCATATACTTAGGCTTTTAGGAATGGATGGAAATTTTTAAGAGTATCTGTCAAGGACAATAAATGTGTAAGTGATCTTAAGCACCTCTTCTAAATTAGTCCCTTGATAAGAGCTGGACTGTTAAATTTTCAAAGATAATGTCTTTGAGGACAGCCTTGGTGTTTCAGGACGTAAACTGAAGGCAAATCCCTTTGGAAATCTGATTTTAACTGCTTGTTTTGACAGAAGGTAAGGAGAAGAGTTAGGGGAGAAAGATAAGGAAGGGAAAGGCATGGTTAATCTTATAGAAGCCTGCCACATTCTGTCACCTGGCATAGAAGACCCCCCAAGTGTGTGTGGAAGTTGGCTACAAGGGTAGTTAGCGATAGGTAGAAAAAGCTGTTTGTTTTTTCTAAGAGGTAGATTCATATACATTCAGCACTTGAGTATATATATTCTTTCATATTCCAGAACTTCTGCCTTTCTTAGCTAATAGGAACCTCAAGAACTTTTCCATAAAAAAATATGATTTGATAGGTATAGCTCCTAATCTGTTTTCCATTAAGACCATGAAGAGACCAGAAGCAGAATTTAAAATAACTGATTCAAAAAAAAAAAAAAAAAAAAAAAAAATAACTGATTCATCTCAGAAAGGCCTTTACAAGACCATACAAGTGTCAGTAAGTCTGTCGGTTTTTTAGTGACAAGACTGATTTTATTCATGTATTTCAATAATCTGAAGAGGTACGGGATGACTGTCACAGGTCATTTTCTTGTATGTGGTCAACATGTTAAGAAGGCATCAACTTTTGTCATTGATATGCAGCTTAGATGGGTTCTGAGAGATAGGTTATAAGCATATTTCTTTTTTTTAGACGCAAATAGAGATTCATCCACTCATCACAGTGGATAAGCACATCAACTTGTCTGGCTTTTCTCCTTTTGCCACAGTTGCTGGAGGAAGAGGTCACAACTGAGCTCCAGTCACTGTGGTTTAATCATGATTGGGTGTAAAGGGAAATGTCTCTTATCTGTCCTCTGTTTTCCATTAGACCATTTGCAGAGCATTCCAAAGGCATTCTTGATTTTTCTTTGTATAAATCTGCAATTTTTGTACCTTCTGCTATAAAACTGCATCCTTTCTATAAAGAACATCATCAGTGTACAGATTTCAGGATGTGAACTTTTAAACATTATGTCCGTACCTGGGCTAGTTTTCACAACTGTGCAGTTATTTTTTAATTATGATAAAATATATACATAAAATTTACCATTTTAACCATTCTTAAATGATATTAACTACATTCAGATTGTTTTATAACCATCACAACCATTTATCTCTACTTAATCTTTTCATTTTCCCAAACAGAACTTTGCCCATTAAACACTAACTGCTGACTCCCTTCTCCCAGCATCCCCCTCTGCTCTATTATTTAATGGCACAGCAATCCTGAGGCATAGGTCCTATTATTCTTATTCTAGAGGTGAGAAACAAAGCTCAGAGACCTTGTCCAAGGTCATTTAGTAAGTGGTTAAATGAGGATTCAAGTCCAGGTCTTTCTGCTCTAAAACAGAATTTGAATAGTTCAGAAGCCATGTTTTGTTGGTTGTGCACAGTGTTCTCAAATAATAGGGTAAGTAGCTGACATTTAGCATTGGGAGATTTCACATACAAAACTGGATTGCTGCCTCCTCGGGAAGGCTGCTGGTAATGTGGGCCTCATGCCATCCCAAGGCGCAGCTGTATGATGAGATGGGAGTAGCAGGCAGGGCATTGCTCTGGGTCCTTACACTGTGGCCCTCTCAACCTCCGTTTGCCATCCTGATTCTAAAGTCTGTGTTCTCCTCCCGGTACACTGTGATACCCAACTCACTAGAGATCTCCTCAAAAGAACCACCTCCTGACTGATTTACAAATGAATTATCCCTGGTTCATACTTACCTCTATTCCTGGAACTACATTAGTGAGTGTCTTTTTATGTCTCAGTTGGATTTGCATGTTCAATTTTAGGATTACCATCTCAAGGAAGTAAGAAGACCTTAGGGCAGAAACTGCTGGGGATGCTCCCTTCAGAAAACAGTTCTAAGAAGACCCATGACCAGAATAACCCTCAGGAAGTCTTTAAGATGCTAACAGAGTTGGTTAGTATCTTTGGTTTTGTTACAGGTTGTGGTTAAGTTAATCTTTCTGCTTCCTATTAATTCAACTTTTTTTTAAATGTAATTCTTTAGCACTCTATACTTGCCTTTTATGCCCTTTTCCCAGCTGAGGTACCATCCTCCAGTTTTGATCTTCATCTTAAATCCCCTGCATGCTCTTCCCACTTCTCCCATCCATGTTCTTCCTGTACAAGTTTAAAGCTTCACCTCTGAAAAGAGGGGGCTCCCCTGTAATTAACTGCAGGCACCTCTGTCATCTGCACGTATGCATACAATCCATGACATTCAGGAATTTTTAAGGTGTACAAGACGACTTTCTCACACATTATATCCTTTAATCATCACTACAACCTTGAAAATCAGTCCAATTATCCCCATTTCATATATGACTAAACTAAAAATTCATGCTATATGAACGTACTTATCTATAGAAGTGTTCAAGTTATTTATTCTCATATAAATGTATAAAAACAATTTCACATAAATAACTTCAACATTCTCTTGCAGAGGTAAGTTACATGTTAATATTATATACACATATATACACACACCATGTATATGTTTTCCCCTCTTTCTTCAGATGATCTACAAAAGCTTCAGCAAAAGAAATGCTGCTTTCTGTTCTTCCTTTAAAAAAAAATCCTCAGTAATGAGTAGCATATTATTTGGGAATCAGTAGACACCTAATTATTTACATTGACTGACTTGACAGATTGAAGATAGAACATTTTGAGAAAAATTCTGACTATAGCTCTATATTCTGTTATTTACTGACTAACGGGTATATTTTTATTTAATCTTAAAAAAAGATTTACTTATTTTAGAGAGAGAGAAGGAGAGAGTGTGCATGTACAAGTTGAGGGAGGGGCAGAGGTAGACAGATCTTCAGCAGACTCCCCAATGAATGCAGTGAGCACTGAACATGGGGCTCGGCTTGATCTCATGACCTTAAGATCATGACCCAAGCTGAAACCAAGACTCAGATGCTTAAATGACTGAGCCACCTAGGCACCCCTAACTGGAATAATTTTAATTTTTGTATGTGCAGTTGAATGATAAAGAAGAAGCTCTGGCTCATCAAAGAAAAGTTAGTTACATGCTTGCTCGGGCACTGGAAGAAAAAGATAACACCTCAAATGAGAATAAGGAAAAAAGTCCCATGAAAGACAATTTTCCATTAAAAAACCTCTGGGGGAAATCTTCAGAATTTCCTGAACTACATGATCCTGTATATTCAAGTGTTCAAATTTTAAATTCTGCGGGCTGCATTTGCTCAATCCAGCACCTTCACAGAGATCAAAACTGCACAAGAACTCTCAAAAGATCCTGTTCTTTGCCATCAAATATGTTTTGAAAATAAACCAGTTGAAATCAGAACCAAGAGCTGTTTCTATCAAGAGACTTTAAAAAAGGACTATACAAATGTTGCTACATCTTCAAAAGTCATATTTTCTGGGTCTTTCTAAGTTTTAAAAAGCAGCTTAAATACTCAAACGTTTTCTACAAAATATTAGTATTGTGTTGACATATTTTATAAATTACATTACTATGCCTAATGAAATTTTCAGTATTTGCCAACATCTTAAAAACAACAAAAAAGTGAGTTTTGAGAAAAACAAAGTTATTTAACTACTTAGATTGACTAAAGGGATCTCAGACTGGCTTAAGTAATATAAATTAATGCTCTAAGAAGTAACAGTGCCTAGGAGTAACTGAATGTTAATTTTTGGGATACATGTATCTTGTTTTATTGTATTTTTCAGGATTTTTCATTTGCCACAGAAAGTTTAATAATTTCCTTAACTTCAATTAAAAAGTTATTATGGTGGGACTTTGGCAGACTCAAATATTCAATGGCAATATTCAAAATGTTATTAGTTACTTTTATAGCTTCTTTTTTTGTTGGTGTTGGGACACTTTGTAGCCAGACCTACAAAGAATTCTAGCACTCACACCATTCTGATTTAACTTCTTGGTTTTGATGCTGAATTCTAAGCCATTTAAATTTTTTTCTTTCTTATATATGTTATATACTAAAGATCTTTAATACCTTCTGGGAACGTTGCTATATTAATAACATCACATTTATGTCAAAGGAAATGTATTACCTTATCAAAAGTTTTAATAAAACTTTATTATCTAGTTATGATCTCTAGTAAAAAAGATACATACGTGGCTTGGCTATGTTAAATACTACTTAAATAAATGAGGTAACAATAAAGTATAAACAACAAAAAGTATAAACCATTTATTGTTGTGTTAAAGCAACACCATTTAGTTGGAATTAACAGATATTAATAAAAGATAAAAACTTGGCAAATAAATATTGAGAAAAGGAGTAATGATGAGGAACTACTGTTACTAGATGTTAAAAATGCATTGTCCTGATAGTAATATAAAGCTACCTGATTTAAAACAATGTGGTTACCAGCAGGTCAATGGAACAGGATAAAGACCATACACAGATTTAATACATGTAATGATTTAATATGAAATAAAAGGTAAAGAAAGGAAAGATTTGGTAATGTTCACCAATATGAAAATTGGAAGTGTAAAAAAAAATCAAAAAAGTTTCTTTTTTAATGTGTGTGTAAAATACATGTGTGTATATATAAAATGTAAATTCATATCAATTGATAAAATTTGGAACACTCCAACAACAAAGAATCTAAATCAACAGTTCACAAAAGGGATTATTTATGGTTAGCCAATGTGAGCAACTATTCAACCACAGTAGAAATTTTAAAAATGTAAATTAGAATGAGATACCAAATTAGCAAAGATCACAAAGATTATATGAGTGCTAGAAGTGATGAGATGAAACAGATCTTTTCATACAGTGTCGATGACTGTGTATATTTGAGACCCTGGATTCAATCTTAAGGGGTATATACTCAAGCGAAACTGCTAGGTCTTACAAAAATGCTCTTTAAAAATTTTTAAGGAAGGCCACAGTTTTCCATACCAGCGACACCATTTTACATTCCAACCAAAAATGCACAAGGGTCCCAATTTCTCCACATCCTCACCATCACTTGTTTTTTTTTTTTGGATAGTAGAGATCCTAACTGGTATGAAGTGATATTGAAGTGTTGACTTGCATTTCCCTAATGATTAGTGATGTTGAGCATCTTTTCATGTGCTTATTGGCCATTTCTATATCATCTTTGGTGAAATGTCTATTCAAGTCCTTTGCCCATTTTTTAATATAATTTTTTTTACAGTTGAGCTATCTTTTATCAGATATATGATTTGCAAATAATTTCTACTGTTCTTTTCACTCTGTGCTTATCACTCCTTTGATACACATTTTAAATTGTGATGTAGTCTATTTTGTCTTTTTAAAGAAAGGAGAGTTTTCTCTCTTGGTAGCAGACAAGGAAACCAAACAGATTCTAAGCACAGCTGTTGGCTTATAGATGGAGAATGCCATGTGACAAGGCATGTGGATTGCCTTAAGAATCTGGGAAAGGCCCCTGGCTAACAGCTAACCAGGACAGGAAGCATGTGCATTAAAATTACATAAAATGAGTGAGCTTGGAAGCCAATTCTTCCCTAGAAACTCAGATAAGTTCAACTGACACCTTGATTTTGACCCATGCAAAAAACACAGTTGGGCCAGGTCAGACATCCGGCTTACAGAACTGTGAGCTAGTAAATTTGTGTTACTTTTTAAGCTGCTATATTTATGGTAACTTTTATACAGCACAAGAAAAACAACAGTCCATAAAGCATAAATATATAGTATTATATATATAATATATATTTTTATATATTAAACAAATATTAAATAAACTAGATTTATGTGTATTAATATGGAAGGCATTTAAAAAGTTTTGAGTAAAAAAATTATGAGATGTACAGTCTATCACTCATAAAATTCTGAGACCCAAAACAATATGGTGTATTACTACTACATGTATTTTTATAAAATAGCAGTAAAAAATCATGGAAGGACACACTCATTTCCTGAGAGTCACTCTCCTTTCAGGAAGGTGAAAAGGAAAAGAATGGAATGACATATTAAAGGGAGCTCAATTTCATTTGTAATTTTTTCTTCTTTTTTCTCCTATTTAGCATATCAACATTTGTTAACTCTAGGTAGCAGGTATATGCTACATTTCTACTATTGCTTCTATTTTTTAATACTACCCCTGCTACTACAAATCTGTGATGCTATGTGGGCCAGCTCACTAAAGTAACTGATGATTATTTTTATTAAGGTTTCCTTAATGCATCTTCAATTCTACATTTCAGAGAATTGAACTTAATCTTACTTTCGCACTCTCATCAGAAAAATCAGAATTAAGTTTGTTTTAAAATACATTTAATAAAAATAATCCAGTTTTACATATTTTACACGTGTGGAATATTTACAAATTCCTTCTACAGCATTTACTTAATGTTTACTATTTCTCCATTATTTGCCTTTTTGACTATTTCCTTCAGTAGTAAAATACTGTCCAGTGATCTCTTTAACTAAAAAATTAGCTTCTTGGGTAATCCTCCTAGGTGAAAAAAAAATGAGGTTGTTCACACTTAATCTTAATGGCAATTCTAACCAGTCATTGCATTCCAACTACATTCATTTCACTTGCTTTGATTTGCTAATAAAACTTATTTAACATTAAGCATACAATACACCAGTAAAAACTTATGAAGAAAATCAAGGTACATATTGACAGGTTCTTGCAACTCTGAGGTATACTCAAAAGTGCCCATGTCCTTTTGAAAAGCTTGATTTAATTATGTGCAATGGAAACAAATATAGCTAAAATACCACATTCTCTAGCACACTTATGAAACAGCTCACAATCTACACTTCTTAGCTGCCCCTCAGTCACCAGCTATATATTACCTACATTCTGAATTCATTTCATTTCTTATGAAAAGGAAAGTTTTACCTTGTTCCAAGGCCTGTGTTCTCTTCCGTTTTGTTGCTACAGCTGGATTTGACTGCTCCTTTAAAGTTTCCAATGGACAGTTTGGTCTTGGCAGCTGACATCCAGGTGTTGGCCCTGGCCGATTACTGAAATACTTAGTTTTCAGTGCCTTGAAAAATGGAAGATACCAAGGAAAGCAGGGTTTTAAGTGATTATCTGAACTGTGTTTAAGAAAATCTAACCTCAAAAATTGTTGTGAATATTAAAAACACTATGTGAATACCACACTTCCAAAATGAAATTAATTTCAAAAATTTAGATGAGCAAATTACTACAAATACGTAACAGCTTAAGATCGGCTGATAATTCCATTACCATAAGAAAAAGACACTACCTTCCAACTTTTCTACAGTTAAACAGCCTATACTAAATATGAAACATCCTTAGTAAGACACTGTAAAACTCAGTTCTCTACATTAGGGGCTCTATAGTTCAACACATAAGAGAGAAACATGCTTGAAAAGAACTTCAAAGTTTGTCACAACATCTGTATGTATTCAAATTCCAAACCACATAAATGTAAATTCTTTAAAATAGAGTTTTTTAAACAATGCAAAAGGCTGGAAACAATGTGTTAAAATCCAACAATCCACTGCAAATTATTAAAAATTTTACTTGGAAGGACCTACACAAGGTTATTTCTACATAATACCTGCTCAATGTTCTATGATATGATATTTCCTTTACTTTGGTCCAAAATTCAATAAAAACAGTTTCATTCTAAATGACAACCTAGTCAAATTCATAATTTATTTGCATCCTATAGCCACAATATTCCTTTTGGATAATCCTTTTAGGAATAAAAATAAATATAAAAAATAATAAAAATAATAAAAATAAATATAAAAAAGTCCCTATAAACTTTTCAAGCATTTCCTCCCACATTCTGTTATTTGCAGTAATGATTTAGAGATTCCTGACCAAAGGAGTTGAATTTCTACAGTATTTCTTCTGAATCAAGCAGTTCCATAAGTAAATTAAGCTAATTCTGAGCTATCAAAGATCTAAGAAAGGACCACTATCTCATTCCAACTTTAAGACAGATTTCCATGAGCCAGAACACATTTTAAAAAATGTATTCTATCAAAATATAACCCACTAAGGGCGCCTGGGTGGCTCAGTGGGTTAAAGCCTCTGCTTTCGGCTCAGGTCATGATCTCAGGGTCCTGGGATCGAGGCCCGCATCGGGCTCTCTGCTCAGCAGGGAGCCTGCTTCCCCCTCTCTCTCTGCCTGCCTCTCTGCCTCCTTGTGATCTCTCTCCCTCTGTGAAATAAATAAATAAATAATCTTAAAAAAAAAATAACCCACTAAGTTGTCACACTAGTATTTTTCTATAAATTTTGAGTTTTACTATTAATGAAAACAATAGATAATCTAGATAATCTGAGCTAGTCTCACCTTCCTTCTGATGGAGGCAATAACTATATGTGCACGGGTGAAAAGGTAATGATGAGGTACTTGTTTGAAATTAGAAAAGAAATTCTAATGGTAAAATATCTAGCATGTATGTATTAATGCAGCATTTTGTATTGCCAAAAAGAGATGGCCTATAGAAATAAATGCATTAGACAATGATTTGGTAGCCTGTAATAAACTTAGATGAAAAAAATCCACTGTGAATCCTTGGTATATTGTACATTAACATGGTCTGATATGAAGACTTGTGACATTTCATTTTAATCAGTCTTACTTTATGAAGCCAAATCATTGTACTGTGATGCATTTTTGGATTTCCATGCCCCAATTTTAAGTGTTTGTGAAACTATCCTTTTTTGTCTTGTGCTTATTTTTAAAACAAAGAAAATGGATTCTGTCCCCCCCCCACCAATCTATAGGGCTTTTATTTTTTTGTTTGGTAACATTTCTCCCTTCTTTTATAAGAGCATATATTCTTGGTCTTCCTAATTTTTTTGAGTTTTATTCTTATTTCCCTTAAACAAGGGTCAGTATCAATGTTTGTTCTGTTTACAGTATCTATCAATGTCTTATAAGCATAAGTTGTATTAAGAATTATACAGGGCGCCTGGGTTGAGCGTATGCCTTCCGCTCAGGTCACTGGCTGGCTACACATTGGGCTCTCTGCTCAGCAGGGAACCTACTTCTCCTTCTCCCTCTGTCTACTGCTCTGCCTGTGTGTGCTCTCTCTGTCAAATAAATAAAATCTTAAAAAAAAAAAAACCCACAAAAAAAACAACTATACAATATTTGGGGTGCCTGGCTTATTCAGTCAGAAGAGCATGTAGCTCTTGATCTCAGGGTTTTGAGTTCGAGCCCCACCAAGGGTATAGAGATTACTCAAAAATAAAATCTTTGGGGCACCTGGGTGGCTCAGTTGGTTAAAGCCTCTGCTTTCGGCTCAGGTCATGATCTCAGAGTCCTGGGATCGAGGCCCGCATCGGGCTCCCTGCTCAGCGAGGAACCTGCTTCCCCCCCCCTCTCTCTGCCTGCCTCTCTGCCTCCTTGTGATCTCTCTCCCTCTGTGAAATAAATAAATAAAATCTTTAAAAAAGAAAAGAACTGTATTATTTTCTTCCCCATTGTCACTTTCTGACTATGACAATGACCACCATGCATACTGAGACTGCATTTCATGGGGGAAAAAAAAACAAAACACTTTTGGCATTAAGCTTAGCACAAACCTAACTTGAATACCATTATCTTAACAAGTACAGAATGCTTCTTATTTTTTCTTCTCTAGGTAAACTACTTGAAAATTAATTAACTATGAAATAAATATGTATTTATATGTTCCTTAACAAAAGTAAAGTCTCCTTTTGTTGTGTGTGCATGATGTACTTTAATACCAGTCTGAATAGCTTGCAGCTTAGGGACAAGATAAAATTTGTTATTCCTTAAAACCAAAACACATCTTTACAGTATCTAAAAAATGTTAGAAAATCTTAAGAAATTCTTTTACTTTATTTTTGCCAGAATTAAGATTATCCTATTCCCTAGTATAAGAAAGATATGCTAAAATACCTGTGTTGCTGTAATCCGAGTACATGGGTTAAACAAGAATAAGCCTTGTATGAGATCTAGCAAGTCGTCCCCTGCTGCAATGAAGATGTGTTGTAATGGAATTCCAGGAAAACTCTTAAACGTCACGAAATCTGGAAGACTACACATGTCCTGTAAAAATATTTATAATTCAAACTTAAGGAATGAAAGGGATATAGTTCTCAAATGAAGAACTACAACTGTCAAATGGAGAATATAAAGATTTCCATCGAACTGCTTTGCACCATTGTCAGAAATCATTTGGTCAGATTCAGTGGCCGTCCCGGGCACCTGACTTTCTATCCTGGAACCGTGCGTGGCTCAGTTTGTTCATAATCTTGTGGAGAAGACCTGGTACTGTGAACACTGCTATGACTTAGCCACATTTTGGCACTATGGCAAGGTTGAGCTGGTTCCTCTAACCCCTGATGAGAGTCCTATAGCTATTCAGAGCTTGAAAAAATTTGTATACCTATACCACAGTTTCAATCAGAAGGTAGAGTCTGATTAAAATTTCTCTTTTCTAATATTTATTCTCAGGAGAATATAAAGGTTTACAATTCTAATTTAAGAATAAACAAGTGAGTGGTGCTTGGGTGGCTCAGTCAGTTAAGCATCTGCCTTTGGCTCAGGTCATGATCTCATGGTCCTGGGATCGAGTCCTGCATCAGGCTTCCTGCTCAACAGGAAGTCTGCTTCTCCCTCTCTCTCTGTCCCAATCCCCGATCCCCTACTCCCTTTCTCATGCTCTCTATCTCAAATAAATAAATAAAATCTTTAGGAATAAACAAGTGAGATTACCTTACTGAACTATAATATATAAAATTTAGCAACTTAAATTAGTATAAATTTTACCCAATATTTAAGATTTATTTTTTGTAGACAATGTAACAGGTTAAAAATATTCACGGCACTGATACATCATAACTGTTGGTGAAAAGGCTATAAATACACCCTAAATCCACTAAGATGTTGATAAACATGAAATACCCACCAAAATGAATTATCATGGAGCTGTTAAAAAGAAAAAGATCAGTAATAAATATTAAGTAAAAAGAGCAAGTGGGGGGGGTGCCTGGGTGGCTCAGTCGTTAAACGTCTCCCTTCGGCTCAGGTCATGATCCCAGGGTCCTGGGATCAAACCCCAAATCGAGCTCCCTGCCCACCGGGAAGCCTGCTTCTCCCTCTCCCACTCCCTCTGCTTATGTTCCCTCTCTTACTGTGTCTCTCTCTGTCAAATAAATAAATAAAACCTTAAAAAAAAAAGAGAGAGAGAAAGTTGGCTGCAAAAAAATCATATGGTATGATCCCATTTTTATTAAAGAAAAGACAAAAAAATACCTTTAAACTCAGACATGGGAGGGTTTTTTATATTTTACTTTATCTGTAAAAGAAACACATTCTCATTAAAGA
Organism: Ailurus styani; assembly: GCA_002007465.1. Taxonomy (NCBI): domain Eukaryota; kingdom Metazoa; phylum Chordata; class Mammalia; order Carnivora; family Ailuridae; genus Ailurus; species Ailurus styani. The sequence goes on from LNAC01000299.1 coordinate 2,094,644, forward strand.
AAATTTGTAAAACAAAACAAACAAAAAAAAAGAAAAAAAAGAAAAGACAGAAAATGCAACTCTATGTTTATGTGCTTGAGTATGTATCCTCATAGCAAGACTTCCCACCAAACTGACAGTGATTAACCCTGGGATGGGAATTACCAGGATGGAGAAAGGGCAACAACATGTACAAAGGAGGATGGATAGTATACCACAATTTTAACTTTCTATTTGATATAAATTTTTCAGAGTATATATTACTAGTAAATTAAGAAAATTAATATATTTCTTTCAGTAATACCTACATGACAGCAACATAAAGAAACCTAACTAAATTTCAAAGAACACGTATAAAGGCTTACAGGCCACTGTTCCTCAGTTGGTGTGCCCAAAGTTTCAAATATTCTTGTTAGTTGATCAAGGTCTGAATCTCCCGGCAAAAAAGGAACCTGGAAGAGTGAGATGCAAGTATTCCAAGGTGGTTTATAATAGTTACATAAATAATACTATAAATTCAATTAAAAAATTAATTGTAACAAAAAATAAAAACGTAGTCTGAGGTATACTAGAAGTGGCACTAGATCCTACCACTCAAATAAAGAGCACTATACTTCCCATTTTATTCACTCCCCAAATTTTTAATAAACACCACGTAGTTAAGAACTGTACTAATTAATTACACCCTAGGCATTTAAAGTAGGGAACAAGACAAGGACACTTGGGTGCCTCAGACAGTTGGGTGTCCAACTTTTGATCTCAGCTCAAATCTTGATCTCAGGGTTAAGAGTTTAACCCCCACATTGGGCTCCACACTGGGTGGGAAACATACTTTAAAAAAAAAAAAAGTGAATAAGACGGTCCTTGCTCTCCCCTGGGCTGGATGTGGGGAATGCTGGTAGTACAACTAAAGGGGCATCTGCCAGATGATGTTTTCAGTGAGAACACAGGATCCTAGCATACACAGAACAGCACCTAGCCCACTCTACATAGGCCAAGGAAGGCTTCCTAGAGGAAGAACCAATGAAAGTTGAAAGATGAAAGAGTTAGCCAGTGGAAAAGTGTTAAGATGGAGGAAAACTATTCTAGCTAAAGTACAGGAGCAAAGGCTGGCAGGCAGAAGAACATCTATATTACAATCTTATTTAAATAATACCTTGGCATACTATTTCTTTGAAGAGGTATAATGGCAAACTTAAAAAGGATAAGTGATTACAAGTTAAAAATTAGAAACTAATAAGATATAATTAAAATCCTTGCTATATACATAGACATTATGTTCCAATTAATCCTCAAACATGTGTAAATATATAAGAGAGTAAAAAAGAGTTTATTCTGTGAACAGAGACCTTTCATACTATTACAGGCATTGAAAACATTTATCAACTCAATGAGAAGATGAGGTTAAGTACCAGCTTTCCAACATTTCTATTACTGTGGACCACTACCACCACCCACCAACCCCTGCCAAAAAAGAATTTAATTCTGCCGTTGTCAATTTATTCCAAGCTCACCCTTTTTGCCTTTTCAAATAAAATAGATTTGGGCCTTTAAATGTTTTACTTTTGCTAGCTGAAGCTCTGTCAGTAGAGGCTGCTAGAGAAACATTACAGAAGACTTCTGCTTCCTGGTTCTAGCTTGTACGCCCAGCCGACTCCTATGGCACTCTCAGCTTCTCTAGCAAAAGGTTCCCAAAAAAGTGGGCAGTTTCTTCAGTGCCCAATGCACAGGAAGCTTCCCTCTACAAAGGGTTGTGTAGCAGAGTACCTCCAGAAAACTACCTCCCCAGAACAGCTTTCCTCTGCATGCAAGAGGACAGATTTTCAACAAGTTCTGCCAACACAGCTCTACAGCAACTTTATCACCCAGTAAAGACACACTGTGCCCATTTCAAGGTCTAGATCTCAGTCCTTGGGTCCTCTTCCTTGGGTGCTCTTAGTCCTAGGGTGGCTGCTCCTTTTGTCTACTCCTATATGCTTTAAAATAATCTTTTAGGGCACCTGGGTGGCTCAGTGGTTTTTAAAGCCTCTGCTTTTGGCTCAGATCATGATCCCAGCGTCCTGGGATTGAAGCCCGCATCGGGCTCCCTGCTCAGCGGCGAGCCTGCTTCCTCCTCTCTCTCTGCCTGCCCCTCTGCCTACTTGTAATCTCTCTCTCGCTCTGTGTCAAATAAATAAATAAAAATCTTAAAAAAAATAATCTTTTGTTTGTTTATCTGAGAGAGAGAGAGAGAGAGAGAGAGCACGCACACGCTCAAACTTGTGGGGGAGGGAGGGGGAGAGAGAGAGAGAGACTTAAGTAGACTCAATGCTGAGCACAGAGCCCAATGTGGGGCTCAATCTCACAACCCTGAGATCACAACCTGAGAAGAAACCAAGAGTCACACACAACCATACGTACCACACAAGAACCCCTCTCTTTACTTATTAGTCAATCCTTCATTATTCAAATCGCTTATCAGTTAATTCTTAATATTAAACTTCCCTTTTAATGTGTGATTTCTATTTTCTGACTGGATCCATATTTAATATAATTCCTATGGTATAACACTAGACTATTATGTATTTGAAATGTGCAAAAAAAGAAACCTGAAGTTACAGTAACACTGCATTAATATCTTTAGGCATGCTAATATTTTTACTTTGTAGACTACTAAAATAAATTGTACTATAAGATCTGAAGAGGGGGGCCTGGGAGGCTCAATTGGTTATGCATCTGCCTTTAGCTCTGGTCATGATTCCAGGGTCCTGGGATAGAGTCCCATGTTGAGCTCCGTGCCCAGCTGGGAGTCTGTTTCTCCCCTTCCCTCTGACCCCTCTCCACTTGTGCTCTCTCAAATAAATAAAGAAAATCTTTAAAAAAAATCTGAAGAAAGGGACATTCATCGAGGGAGGAGCAAGATAGCAGAGGAGTAGACCTAAATTTCGTCTTGTCCCAGGAATTCAGCTAGATAGTTATCAAACCATTCTGAACACCTACAAACTCAAGAGAAGATTGAAGAAGAGAATAGCAGCAATTCTATGAACAGAAAAGCGACCACCTTCTGGAAGTAGGACGTGCGGAGAAGTGAATCTGAGGCAATATATGGGAAGACAGACCACGGAGGGAGCCTCAGCAAGTGATAGAGCAGCAGAGCATGAAATCAGAACTTTTAAAAGTCTGTTCCACTAAGAGACGTCGCTCCAGTGGCTAAGCAGGGGGTAGAATTCCTGCTGGGACAGTTGGTCTCAGGACCCTTGGGGTCACAGAAAGACCAGGGGTGCCAGGGTGCTGCAAAGCTCCCAAGTATTGGACGGGGGAGCTTCAGAGATGGAGCTGAGGAGTGGGCTCTCAGCTCGTAGCTGCCATAAACCAAGATACAACGTACAGTCAGACCACTACTCTTCCAGCAGGGACCCAAAAAGGGGCAGATCCTAGGAGATTTCCCTTCCTCCCTAGGGAGGAGTGGCACAGGAATGCACTGCAGGAATGCTGGGTTTGGAGACTCCAAACGGGCCAGGCGCCAGAGAAACACTCAGTCACAGACTGGGTGAGCATGGAGTGCAGCCAGAGACCAGAGAGACGGGAGGGATTGACTGCTTTTCTCTGAGGGCCCACTGAGGAGTGCGGCCCTCAGCTCTCTGCTGCTCCAGGGCGGAAACTAGTAGGAGGCTGCCATTTTCATTCTCGTCCTCCAAAGCTATATGGAAAGCTTTCAAGGAACAAACGTTACCAAGAGCAAATCCAAGCAGATTACTTAGCTTGGCCCCTGGCAAGGGCAGTGCAATTCTGCCTCGGGCAAAGACATTTAAGAATCACTGCAACAGGGGCGCCTGAGTAGCTCAGTGGGTTAAGCCTCTGCCTTTGGCTCAGGTCATGATCTTAGGGTCCTGGGATTGAGACCTGCATGGGGCTCTCTGCTCAGCAGAGAGCCTGCTTCCCTGTCTCTCTGCCTGCCTCTCAGCCTACTTGTGACCTCTCTCTGTCAAACAGATTAAAAAAAAAAAAAAATCACTGCAATAGGCCCCTTCCCCAAAAGAACAGCAAGAACATCCTGCCAAGACCAAGTCGGCCAATCAATGAGAACTGCAAAACTCCCACGTTAGGGGAATGCAACACATAGAATTCATGGCTTCTTCCCCATGATTCTTTAGTTTTTCAAAGATAATATCTTAATTTTTCTTTATTTTTTCTTGTTCTAATTTTTTAAAAATTTCTCCTCTTTCCTACTTTAACCAACATCTTATCAATTACTTTTTAAAATTCTTTTTTAATTTTCATTTTTATGGTCATATTCTATCCCATCATTAATTAAGCTTATTTTATAAATAAATAAATAAATAAATTTTTCTTTTTTTTTCTTTCTTTCTTTAAATTTAGGGATATAGCTTCTTCTACCAGACCAAAATATACCCTAAATCTAGTGTATGGTTTTGTTCTAGCCTCCTGTCTGATCATATTTTTTTTTAAACTTTTTCTTTCTCTTTTCAACCAACTTATTATCAATTCATTTTCTAAAATCTTTTTTAATTTTCATCTTTACAGTCATATTCCATTCCTTCATCATATTTACCATTATTTTTGTATTTATATATACTAGTTTTACTTTCTTTAAAATTCTGGGAGGCAGTTTCACTTAATAAACCAAAATAAAACCAGAATCTACTATGTGGCCTGGCTCTAGTCACCAGCCTGATCACATTCTTTTTTTATCTCCTTTCTTCCCCCCCCACCCCCCAGTCTCATGTCTCTTCTGATTTGCTTAGGGTGTATTTTTTTCAGGTCACTGCTACATTTTTACCATTCTGTTCTCTCATTCATCTATCCTTCTCTGGGCAAAATGACACAATGGAAAAACTCACCTCAAAAAAAAAAGAACAATGGGCACCTGGGTGGCTCAGTGGGTTGAGCCTCTGCCTTCGGCTCAGGTCATGATCTCAGGGTCCTGGAATCGAGCCCTGCATCCGGCTCTCTGCTCGGCAGAGAGCCTGCTTCCCCCCTCTCCCTCTGCCTGCTTCTCTGCCTACTTGTGATCTCTCTCTGTGTCAAATAAATAAATAAAATCTTAAAAAAAAAAAAAAAAAGAACAAGAGGCAGTACCGACGGCCAGGGACTTAATCAATATGGACATTCGTAAGATGTCGGAACTAGAGTTCAGAATGACGATTATAAAGATACTAGCTGGACAATCCCTTTCTGGAGAAATAAAAGAACTAAAATCTAACCAAATTGAAATCAAAAAGGCTATTAATGATGTGCAATCAAAAATGGAGTCTATAACTGCTAGAACAAATGAAGTAGAAGAGAGAATTAGTGATACAGAAGACCAAATGATGGAGAATAAAGAAGCTGAGAAAAAGAGAGATAAGCAACTACTAGATCAGGAGGGGAGAATTCGAGAGAGAAATGATACCATAAGACAACACAATATTAGAATAATTGGTATCCCAGAAGAAGAGAGAGAGAGGGGAAGAAGATATATTGGAGCAAATTAAAGCAGAGAACTTCCCTAATCTGGGGAAGGAAACAGGCATCAAAATTCAGGCGGCACAGAGAATCCACATCAAAATCAACAAAACAGGTCAACACGCCCTCATCTAATAGTAAAACATCCAAGTCTCAGAGACAAAGAGAAAATCCTGAAAGCAGCTCGGGACAAGAGATCTGTAACCTACAGTGTTAGAAACATCAGATTGGCGGACCTAGCCACACAGACCTGGCAGGCCAGAAAGGACTCGCATGATATATTCAGAGCACTAAATGAGAAAAATACACAGCCAAGAATACTATATCCAGCTAGGCTGTCACTGAAAATAGGAGGAGAGATAAAAAGCTTCCAGGACAAACAAAAACTAAAAGAATTTGTGAACATGAAATATTACAAGTCTTACAAAAAATACTGAAAGGGGTTCTCTAAGCAAAGAGAGAACCTAAAAGTAACACAGAACAAAAAGGAGCAGAGACAATATACAATGACAGTCCCCTTACATGCAATACAATGGCACTAAATTCGTACCTGTCAACAGTGACCCTGAATGTAAAAGGACTAAATCCCCCAATCAAAAGACACAGTATCAAACTGGATAAAAAAAAAAAAAAGACCCCACCCAAAACCAAACCAAAATAAAAAAAACCCAAGATCCATCCATATGCTGTCTGCAAGAGACTCATTTTACACCCAAAGAAACCTCAGCTATAAAGTGAGGGGGTGGAAAGCCATTTACCATGCTAACAGACATCAAAAGAAAGCTGGGGTGGCAATCCTTATCAGACAAATTAGATTTTAAACCAAGGAATATAATAAGAGATGAGAAAGGACACTACAGCATGCTTAAAGGGTCTGACCAACAAGATCTGACAGTTATAAATATCTATGCCCCTAACATGGGCCCAGCCAATTATGTAAGCCAATTAATAACAAAATCAAAGAAACACACTGACAATACAATAATAGTAGGGGACCTTAACACTCCCGTCAATGAAATGAACAGATAATCTAAGCAAAAGATCAACAGGGAAATAAAGACTTGAAATGACACACTGGAACAGATGGACATCACAGATATATTCAGAACACTCCATCCCAAAGCAACAGAATACACCTTCTTCTCTAGTGCACATGGAACATTCTCCACAATAGATCACATCCTGGGTCACAAATCAGATCTCAACCGGTACCAAAAGACTGGTATCATTCCCTGCATATTTTAAGACTACAATGCTTGAAACTAGAATTCAATCAGAAGAGGAAAGTTGGAAAGAACACAAATACATGGAGGCTAAAGGGCATCCTACTAAAGAATGAATGGGTCAACCAGGAAATTAAAAAAGAATTTAAAAAATTCCTGGAAACAAAATGAAAACACAGCTATTCAAAATGTTTAGGATGCAGCAAAGGTGGTCCTGAGAGGAAGTATACAGCAATACAAACCTTTCTCAAGAAACAAGAAAGGTCTCAAATACACAACCTAACCCTACACCTAAAGGAGCAAGCGAAAGAACAGCAAATAAATCCTAAACCCAGCAGCAGAGAAATAAAAAGATCAGAGCAAAAATCAATAAAATAGAACTCAAAGAACAGTAAAACACATCAACGAAACTGGAGCTAGTTCTCTGAAAGAATCAGTAAAATTGATACACTCCTGGCCAGACTTATCAAAAAGAAAATACAGGGGCACCTGAGTGGCTCAGTCATTAAGCATCTGCCTTCAGCTCAGGTCATGATCCCAGGGTCCCAGGATTGAGTCCTGCATCGGGCTCCCTGCTCTGCGGGAAGCCTGCTTCCCCCTCTCTCACTCCCCCTGCTTGTGTGTCCCTCTCTCACTGTGTTTCTGTCAAATAAATAAATAAAATCTAAGAAAAAAAAAAAAAGAGAAAGGACCCAAGTTAATAAAATCATGAATGAAAGAGGAGAGATCACAACCAACAAAACAAGAAATACAAACAATTATAAGAACATATTATAAGCAACTGTATGCAGCAAATTAGACAATCTGGAAGAAATGGTTGCATTCCTAGAGACATATTAACTACCAAAACTGAACCAGGAAGAAATAAAAAACCTGAACAGACCCATAACCAGAAAGGATATTGAAGCAGTAATCAACAATCTCCCAATAAACAAGCCTGGGGCTTCCCTGGGGAATTCTACTAAACATTAAAAGAAAAGTTAATACCTATTCTCCTGAAACTGTTCCAAAAAAAAAAAAAAAAAAAAAAACAGAAATGGAAGGAAAACTTCCAAACTCATTTTATGAGGCATTACCTTGATCCCAAAACCAGACAAAGACCCCATCAAAAAGGACAATTACAGACCAATATCCTTGATGAACACAGATGCAAAAATTCTCACCAAAATACTAGCCAAAAGGATCAACAGTACATCAAAAGGATTATTCACCACGATCAAGTGGGATTTATTCCTGGGCTGCAAGGGTGGTTCAACATCCGTAAATCAATCAGTGTGATACATTAATAAAAAAAAGAACAAGAACCATACAATACTCTCAATAGATGCAGAAAAAGCATTTGACAAAGTACAGCATCCTTTCTTGATCAAAATTCTTCACATTGTAGGGATAGAGGGTACATACCTCAATATCATAAAAGCCATCTAGGGAAAAACCCAGAACGAATATCATTCTCAATGGCGAAAAATTGAGAGATTTCCCCCTAAGGTCAGGAACACGGCAGGAATGTCCATTATCACCACCACTATTCAACATAGTACTAGAAGTCCTAGCCTCACCAATCAGACAACAAAATGAAATAAAAGCCATCTGAATCGGCAAAGAAGTCAAAATCTCACTCTTTGCGGATGATAGGATACTCTATGTGGAAAACCCAAAGACTCCACCCCAAAACTACTAGAACTCATACAAGAATTCAGTAAAGTGTCAAGATATAAAATCAATGCACAGAAATCAGTTGCATTTCTATATACCAAGAACAAGACAGGAGAGAGAGAAATTAAGGAGTTGATTGCATTTACAACTGTACCCCAAACCATAAGATACCAAGGAATAAATCTAACCAAAGAGGCAAAGTAGTCATAAAAGTATAGAATACTCATGAAAGAAATTGAGGAAGACACAAGAAATGGAAAACATGGGTCATATGGGTGGCTCAGTAATTAAGCATTTACCTTTGGCTCAGGTCATGATTCCAGGGGCCTGGGATTGAGCCCCACATAGGGCTCCCTGCTCAGCGGGATGCCTGCTTCTCCCTCTCCCACTCCCTTTGCTTGTATTCCCTCTCTTGCTGTCTCTCTCTGTCAAATAAATAAATACAATCTTTAAAAAAAAAAAAAAAGGAAGTGGAAAATATTCCATGCTCATGGACTGGAAGAACAAATATTGTGAAAATGTCTATGCTACCTAGAGCAATCTACGAATTTAATGCAATACCTATCAAAATACCATCAACTTTTTTCAAAGAAATGGAACAAATCCTAAAATTTGTATGGAACCAGAAAAGACCCTGAATAGCCAGAGGAACGTTGAAAAAGAAAAGCAAAGCTGGTGGCATCACAATTCCAGACTTCAAGCTCTACTGCAAAGCTGTAATCATCAGGACAGTATGATACTGGCACAAAAACAGACACATAGATCAATGGAACAGAACAGAGTCCAGAAATGGACCCTGAACTCTATGGCCAACTCATCTTTGACAGAGTAGGAAAGAATTTCCACTGGAAAAAAGTCTCTTCAACAAATGGTGTTGAGAAAATTGGACAGCCATATATAGAAGAAAGAAACTGGACCATTTCCTTACACCACACACAAACGTAAACTCAAAATGGATGAAAGACCTCAATGTGAGACAGGAATCCATCAAAATCCTTGAGAACACAGGCAGCAACCTCTTTAACCTCAGCCGCAGCAACTTCTTCCTAGAAACATCGCCAAAGGCAAAGGAAGCAAGGGCAAAAATGAACTACTGCGACTTCATCAAGATCAAAGGCTTTTCCACAGCAAAGGAAACAGTCAACAAAACCAAAAGACAACTGACAGAATGGGAGAAGATATCTGCAAATGACGTTTCAGATAAAGGGTTAGTATCCAAAACCTATAAAGAACTTATCAAACTCAACACCCAAAGAACATATAATCTAATCAAGAAATGCACAGAAGACATGAACAGACATTTCTGCAAAGAAATGGCTTACACATAAAAAAGTGCTCAACATCACCCGGCATCAGGGAAATACAAATCAAAACCTCAATGATACCACCTCACACCAGTCAGAATGACTAAAATGAACAAGTCAGGAAACGACAGATGTTGGTAAGGATAAGGAGAAAGAGGAAGCCTCCTATACTGTTGTAGGAATGCAAGCTGGTGCAGCCACTCTGGAAAACAGTACGGAGCTTCCTCAGAAAGTTGAAAATACAGCTACCCTAAACTCAGGAAGTGCACTACTGGGTATTTACCCAAAGATACAAATGTAGTGATCCAAAGGGACACCTGCACCCCAATGTTTATAGCAGCAATGTCCACAATAGGCAAACTATGGAAAGAGCCTAGATGACCATCAATAGATGAATGGATAGGGTGCCTGGGTGACTCAGTGGGTTAAAGCCTCTGCCTTTGGCTCAGGTCATGATCTCAGGGTCCTGGGATCAAGTCCTGCATTGGGCTCTCTGCTCAGCAGGGAGCCTGCTTCCTCCTCTCTCTCTCTGCCTGCCTCTCTGCCTACTTGTAATCTCTCTCTCTCTGTGTCAAATAAATAAATAAAATCTTAAAAAAAAATAGATGAATGGATAAAGATGTGGGGGGTGTGTGTGTGTATGTATGTATGTATACACACACACACACACACACACACACACACACACACACACACTAGAATATTATGCAGTCATCAAAAAAAAAATGAAATCTTGGGGACACCTGGGTGGCTCAGTTGATTAAGCAGCTGCCTCCGGCTCAGGTCATGATCCCAGGGTCCTGGATCGAGTCCCGCATCGGGCTCCTTGCTCAGCAGGGAGCCTGCTTCCCTCTCTGCCTTTGCCTGCCACTCTGCCTGCTTGTGCTCTCTCTCTCTGACAAATAAAATCTTAAAAAAAAAAAAAGAAATCCTGCCATTTGCAATGACATGGATAGAACTAGAGGGTATTATGCTAAGTGAAATAAGTCAATCAGAGAAAGACAATTATCATATGATCTCGCTGATATGAGGAATTTGAGAATTAAGACATAGGATCATAGGGGAAACAAGTGAAAAATGAAACAAGATGAAACCAGAGAGGGAGACAAACCATAAGAGACTCTTAGACTCTTAATCTCAGGAAACAAACAGGGTTGCTGGAGTAGAGGCAGGTGGGAGAGATGGGGTGGCTGGGTGATGGATGCTATGGTAAGCACTGTGAATTGTGTAGACTGACGAATCAAAGACCTGTATCCTTGAAACAAACAATACATTATGTGTTAAGAAAAAAAAGGGACACTCATGACCATAGCCTTAGTTTTGTGGGCAAGCTGGCAAATTTAATCAGATTTAAAGGATGGGTGTTTTGGTATGATGTAAAAAAAATTTTTTTTTTCATATTTATTTAGATAATCACTATACCCAACATGGGACTCAAACTCATGACCCTGAGATCAAGAGTTGCACACTCCATGGTGCGTGGGTGGTGCAGTTGGTTAAGTGTCTGACTCTTGGTTTCAGCTCAGGTTGTGATTTCAGGTTCGTGAGACCAAGCCCTGCACTGGGCTCTGCACTCAGCACGGAGTCTGCTTGAGATTCTCTTTCCCTTTGCCCTTCCTTCTCATGCTGTCTCTCTAAAATTCATAAATCTTAAAGAAAAAAAGTCACATTCTCCTCTAAGCCGGCAAGGCGCCCCATGATGTAAAATTTTTAAATTATAATAAGTTGCTTAATGTGTGGACTCTGGATCTCAACTTGAATAAACCAACTATAAAAGACATCTATGAGAAAAAGGGGGAAATCTGAACACAGACTGGGTATTGATTTAACTTTCCTTTTCTTCAGATGATAATGGTATTGTATATATGATAAAAAAAAATTCTTATCTTTTAGGGAAATAGTATATGGAGAAAATGGCATGATATCTGGGATTTGTGGCAAAAAAAAAATGTGGTGTGAAGGAATTGCAAAATAAAGCTGCTCATGTGTTAAAAACTGCTGGGGCACCTGGGTGGCTGAGTGGGTTAAAGCCTCTGCCTTTGGCTCAGGTCATGATCTCAAGGTCCTGGGATCGAGGCCCGCATCAGGCTCCCTGCTCAGGAGGGAGCCTGCTTCCTCCTCTCTCTTTGCCTGCCTCTCTGCCTACTTGTGATCTCTCTCTCTCTGTGTCAAATAAATAAATAAAATCTTTAAAAAACAAAACAAAACAAAACAAAACTGCTGAAGCTGGTTGGTGGGTACATTGAGGNGCAGCAACTTCTTCCTAGAAACATCGCCAAAGGCAAAGGAAGCAAGGGCAAAAATGAACTACTGC
>LNAC01000299.1:2107024-2124102 GCA_002007465.1 Ailurus styani
CTCTCTCTCTGCCTGCCTCTCTGCCTACTTGTAATCTCTCTCTCTCTGTGTCAAATAAATAAATAAAATCTTAAAAAAAAATAGATGAATGGATAAAGATGTGGGGGGTGTGTGTGTGTATGTATGTATGTATACACACACACACACACACACACACACACACACACACACACACTAGAATATTATGCAGTCATCAAAAAAAAAAATGAAATCTTGGGGACACCTGGGTGGCTCAGTTGATTAAGCAGCTGCCTCCGGCTCAGGTCATGATCCCAGGGTCCTGGATCGAGTCCCGCATCGGGCTCCTTGCTCAGCAGGGAGCCTGCTTCCCTCTCTGCCTTTGCCTGCCACTCTGCCTGCTTGTGCTCTCTCTCTCTGACAAATAAAATCTTAAAAAAAAAAAAAGAAATCCTGCCATTTGCAATGACATGGATAGAACTAGAGGGTATTATGCTAAGTGAAATAAGTCAATCAGAGAAAGACAATTATCATATGATCTCGCTGATATGAGGAATTTGAGAATTAAGACATAGGATCATAGGGGAAACAAGTGAAAAATGAAACAAGATGAAACCAGAGAGGGAGACAAACCATAAGAGACTCTTAGACTCTTAATCTCAGGAAACAAACAGGGTTGCTGGAGTAGAGGCAGGTGGGAGAGATGGGGTGGCTGGGTGATGGATGCTATGGTAAGCACTGTGAATTGTGTAGACTGACGAATCAAAGACCTGTATCCTTGAAACAAACAATACATTATGTGTTAAGAAAAAAAAGGGACACTCATGACCATAGCCTTAGTTTTGTGGGCAAGCTGGCAAATTTAATCAGATTTAAAGGATGGGTGTTTTGGTATGATGTAAAAAAAATTTTTTTTTTCATATTTATTTAGATAATCACTATACCCAACATGGGACTCAAACTCATGACCCTGAGATCAAGAGTTGCACACTCCATGGTGCGTGGGTGGTGCAGTTGGTTAAGTGTCTGACTCTTGGTTTCAGCTCAGGTTGTGATTTCAGGTTCGTGAGACCAAGCCCTGCACTGGGCTCTGCACTCAGCACGGAGTCTGCTTGAGATTCTCTTTCCCTTTGCCCTTCCTTCTCATGCTGTCTCTCTAAAATTCATAAATCTTAAAGAAAAAAAGTCACATTCTCCTCTAAGCCGGCAAGGCGCCCCATGATGTAAAATTTTTAAATTATAATAAGTTGCTTAATGTGTGGACTCTGGATCTCAACTTGAATAAACCAACTATAAAAGACATCTATGAGAAAAAGGGGGAAATCTGAACACAGACTGGGTATTGATTTAACTTTCCTTTTCTTCAGATGATAATGGTATTGTATATATGATAAAAAAAAATTCTTATCTTTTAGGGAAATAGTATATGGAGAAAATGGCATGATATCTGGGATTTGTGGCAAAAAAAAAATGTGGTGTGAAGGAATTGCAAAATAAAGCTGCTCATGTGTTAAAAACTGCTGGGGCACCTGGGTGGCTGAGTGGGTTAAAGCCTCTGCCTTTGGCTCAGGTCATGATCTCAAGGTCCTGGGATCGAGGCCCGCATCAGGCTCCCTGCTCAGGAGGGAGCCTGCTTCCTCCTCTCTCTTTGCCTGCCTCTCTGCCTACTTGTGATCTCTCTCTCTCTGTGTCAAATAAATAAATAAAATCTTTAAAAAACAAAACAAAACAAAACAAAACTGCTGAAGCTGGTTGGTGGGTACATTGAGGCTCATTTTTCTCCCCAGAGACTCCCCTGCTGAAACTTTCATCCCTTTCGCTTCAATATGGAATGGTTGTTCTCTGGTTCTGATGCACACCTCATTCTTCAGAACTTCCTTTCACTATTAATTGTGGAATTCTATTTACCCCTTTTCTGTGTTCCATCTCATGTTCTCTGGATCCCACATCATTCTCTTGATTTACTCTCATGTAATAGTAGAGCATAGCTTAAAATAAATTTCTAAGAAAGGAAACAGATGTAAAATTTTTAGCATAATAAATTGTATTTAGGACGCCNTAATAGTAGAGCATAGCTTAAAATAAATTTCTAAGAAAGGAAACAGATGTAAAATTTTTAGCGTAATAAATTGTATTTAGGACGCCTGGGTGGCTCAGTGGGTTAAAGCCTCTGCTTTCGGCTTNTCTGCTTTCGGCTCAGGTCATGATCTCAGGGTCCTGGGATCGAGGCCCGCATCGGGCTCCCTGCTCAGCGGGGAGCCTGCTTCCCCCTCTCTCTCTCTCTGCCTGCCTCTCTGCCTCCTTGTGATCTCTCTCCCTCTGTGAAATAAATAAATAAAATCTTTAAAAAATAAATAAATAAATTGTATTTATTCTCAAAGTTAACTGAAAAATACAAATGGGCACAAAATTCTAGGTTGGAAATTATTTTCCTTCACAATGTGTTCTATTGCCTTCAGGATTTCAGTGCGGCTGTTGAGAAATCTGACGCCATTCTTTTCCCTAATCCTTCATTATGGTTTCTATGTAATCTCTCTCTGTTTTTCTTCTCTGTGGAATTAAAGTATTTTTCTTATACTCTGGTCCTCTGAAATTTCACAACATGTCTTTTTTCATTCAAGATGCGGAGTCTTTGTGGCTTTTTAAGTCAATTCACATCCACCAATACGAGGCTATTTTCTTGTGAATTTCCTAACCTACATTTTGTTCTTTTTTGTAATATTCTAGGATCAATCCTGGATCAATTTGCTAGCTTAATTTTTTGGTCCTACTTGAGGAAAGAAGTAGCTTACTTTTCCAGTCTTTCCACTGTCTCTGTTTGCTTTTAGTTATCCTATGCAAAAATTTTCAAGATTCCCTTATTCTTTGTTCCTTTAGTAATAGACCATCATGTTCTTGTTTTACAGGTGCAGTATGTTCTCTCAGTCCTATGAAGGTGTGGTAGAGATGTAGGGTTAAGTTTCTTCCGCTACCTATTTTTCCCAAATTTCTTATTTATTTATTTATTTGTTCATTTATTTATTTAAAGACTTTATTTATTTGAGAGAGAGAGAGATCATAAGTAGGCAGAGAGGCAGGCAGACAGAGAGGAGTAAGTGAGGTCTCCACTGAGCAGAGAGCCCGATGTGGGGCTCGATCCCAGGATCCCAGGCAGAGGCTTAACCCACTGAGCCATCCAGGTGCCCCTAATTTTTTTTTTAAGATTTTATTTATTTATTTGACAGAGAGAGACACAGCGACAGAGGGAACACAAGCAGGGGAAGTGGGAGGGGAGAAGCAGGCTCCCCAGTGAGCAGGAAGCCCCATGTGAGGCTCAATCCCAGGACCCTGTGATCATGACCTGAGCTGAAGGCAGACGCTTAACAACTGAGCCACCCAGGCGCCCTTTTTTATTTTTTAAAAGATTTTATTTGAGAGTGAGTGAGTGAGAGAGAGAGCATGAGCAGGGAGAGGGGCAGAGGGAGAGGGAGGAGACTCCCCGCTGAGCGGGGAGCCCAAGTGGGGCTCAATCCCACCTGAATCAAAGCAGACAATTAATCAATTGACCCACCCAGGTATGCCCCCATAAATTTCTTCTTTCGTCAGTCATTCACGTTGAACCTTTCATCAAATATCAATTTTTTTAATATTTATTTGAGAGAGGGTGCACAAACAGGGGGAGCAGTAGGCAGAGGGAGAAGTAGGCTCCCCACTGAGCAAGGAGCCCGATGCAGGACTAGATCCCAGGACCGTGGGATCATGACCTGAACTGAAGGTAGGCTTAACTGACTGAGCTACCCAGGCATCCAATATCTAATGATCATTGCCAATTTACCTGGTAATTCTTACATGCTGGAAGCTTTCATTAAATATCTGGAAATTCTTGATAACTATGTGGTACATGACTAATCATTCATACCAAGGGCAAGGTACTAAAAATACTGATTAGAACTCATAGGCATTCTCTATAAAGACTGGGTGAGGAGTTTAACGCCAGTTATCTGTGGGTCTATTCTCCAGGGCCATTTAGTTCTTCCAGTAAAGGATCCTCTAATCTTTTGTCTGGGTTAAAGAGTTATTAGCTTATTATAAAGGCTACCAGGGTTCTGGGAGCTGAGCAGGGAACTAAACTGAAGGTTTTACTGTTCAGTTCAGACTTTCATATAATTTGCATGTTTTCACCCAAGCAACTCACTGACATCCTCCACTGTGTCTAAGGATGGCTATGACTGGAGATTTGTGTTTCAATTTCTTGAGAAAATAGGCCTGTCTCTAGTGGAGGTATAAATAAGGTGGAAGTATAGTTGGACAAACAGAAGTGACCTGGCTATGTATAGGGACCATGGTATTAATTGCCCATATACGATTTTTTTCAACCAACCCCAGTTTTTAGTCCTATACCTCATTAGTGTCATCAATGATCACAGGTGCTTCTCAATACCTAAGCAACTTTAGGATTCTGTGTGCCAAGCCAAAAGTGCCTCTAGCTGGCATCTTTTTCTGTAAAATTTAAGCCACCTTCATTTCTGGTTTTACAACTTCTGGCATAGTCTTACAGGCATCTCTTAGTTTCACAGATGGCAGTTATATATCTTTTTCAAGATAATTCATAAGGGAGGGGAGTTTTTGTCCTGCCATATCGAAAATCTTTAAAATATAATTATCACTTGGGCACCTGGTGGCTCAGTTGGTTAAGCATCTGCCTCTAGCTCAGGTCACAATCCCAGTATCCTGGGATCAAATCCCGCATTGGGCTCCCTGCTCAGCAGGGAGTCTGCCTCTCCCTTTCCCTCTGCCCCTCACCCCTGCTCATACTCTCTCTCTAATAAATAAATAAAATCTTAAAAAAAAAAAAAAGAAGTAAAGAGAGTGTGAACAGTGGTGTAAGGGTAGTGAGAGGCAGAGGAAGAGAATCCCAAGCAGGCTATACACGACCTGAGATAATGACCTGAGCTGAAATCAAGAGTCGGACACTTAACCAACTGAGACACTAAGGTGCACCTCTAACCTGTTCATTCTTAACTTCTGTCTCTTTCTACTTACTTTCTCAATGGAATGATAATCATAACATTAGGGGTTATGGTATTACCTTGGTAATAAAGGAACTGTGTTTTGGAAGCTGACAGATTCTCAAATGTAAACTCTGTTTTTGTGAGTAGCAGAGCTGTCAATGCCAGCTGATCCACAGGACCCATCACTAGCACAGGGATTACTATTCATCTTCAAGTCTAAATGTGTGAGTGTTTCTTCTGCAAACACCCAGAGGAGTGAGCTTCTCCAAATGATGCATAAAGCTCACACCAAACTAAAAAAGATGTTTGAGAAAGTAACTTTTCTTTGTGGCATAAAGAAGCTATTTTCTGTGTTCTAGGAACTAAAAAGCTATATTTTTGTGTCTTGGGTTCACATTTCTTTAAATACGTATCACTACTTGAGGAGATGAGTAGGGGTTGGAGAATGGAAAGGAGGGAGGAAAAAACTCGTAGCTTCAGAAGGATTCCCCAATATTCCTTTTCCCTCATCATTCAGAAAGGCTAAACTAAACTTTATAGCTCAAGCAAAGTTTCTAAGGCACCATCTTTCTCTCCAGTGAGGGTAGCAAGATAATGTTTTATTTTAAGATGGTTTCAGTCCAGACAAATGCTACAGGACCACCACATCTGCTTAGTTTGAACAGAACTAAAATAATTACACTGTTGAGAGTACAGCTGTAGTGGCTGGTTTTACACATTTCCTAAAGTGTAACTTTTAACAGCCCCAAACAAAAGAAGTCCCAGGACTAAAAAAGTGCATCCTAACACTTTTAGTTATGGCAGAGACATTACAATATTACAGCCTGATGAGTTTTATTTCAGATTATAAAATGATCTATAAAATCTTTATTGTCCTCAGTAAGAGGTCTTCTCATCTCCCATTAACAAAAAGGTTGCAGTGGAGGAGGTGGCTTTTTTTTTTTAATGGTCTGTTTGTTGGTTTTTTTGGGAAGAATGGCGTTCCTCTCTGAGAATTATCTCTGGGAAGATAATTCTTACACAAGTATACAAACAAATAGCTATTATAATATCATAGTGTATACATCAATCCTAGACTTACCCTCAGAAGCAGCTCTGCTAAGATACAGCCAACAGCCCACATGTCCACACCTACACCATACATTCTAGCTCCAAAGAGTAACTCAGGGGCCCGATACCACCTGACGAACAAAAAGAAATGTAATTTTAAAAATGGAATTATTAAAGTACTTCTAGAGAAAACCACTCAGCAAAATATCATCCCACTGATGAAATTCACTTTTATGGATATATTAACTCAAGAAAAAAAGGCTAGAAAACCAAGCAGTTCCAGGGCACCTGGGTGGCTCAGTTGGTTAAGTGTCTGCCTGCAGCTTGAGTCATAATCTCCAGGTCCTGGGATCGAGTCCCATATCGGGCTCCCTACTCAGTGGGGAGCCTGCTTTCCCCTCTGCCTCTGCCTCTCTCTGTCTCTCATGAATAAATAAAGAAAAAAGTCTTAAAAAAAAAAAAAGCAGTTCCATACTGGAAATTATATAAATTCTCGGTCCATTTATTCTCCCATTCTTAGATGATTAATGCCTTCTCTCTTCCTGAAACTCTCAGCACCATCCTTCCTCTAAGCCACCTTACTTCCAACTTCACTGATAATTATCGATGGGGAAAAAAAAAAAAAGGAAAAAGAAAAAAAAATTCCATGGACTCACCTATAGTCATTTGTATTCACACAATCTGCCTTTTCCATCTGTAACTTCAGATGAACTGTCCTGGACTGCTTTAATGCCAATATGTCAATTTGGGGCACCAGGTACCATGCTCTCTTGCCTATTTTCTAAGATACTAAAATTCTCTTTCTTCTACATCAATGTTTTCTTCTTCACTAGACATTTCCCACTAATGTTCGAACTACCATAATTTCTTCAGCCTTAAAAAATAAACTAAAAACCAAAGTAATAAACAAAAAAAACTTCTTTAGGCCCAACTTCCTCTAACAGCCTCCTCCACATTTCTCTAGTTATTCTGAAAAGCTGTCTGTTCTCTGATTCCTATTTTTTTTATCCTTTTAAAACCTTTCAGGGGGTGACTGGCTGGCTCAATTGGTACAGCATGTGACTCCTGATCTCAGGGTCCTGAGTTCAAGCTCCAGGTTAGGCCTACATAGAGCTTCCTTTAAACAAAAACCAAACAGGGACGCCTGGGTGGCTCAGTTGGTTAAATGTCTCCCTTCAGCTCAGGTCATGATCTCAGGGTCTTGAAATAGAGCCCACATCCAGCTCCCTTCTCAGCAGGGAATCTGCATCACCCTCTTCCTCTGCCTCCTCCCTGCTGCTCATGCTCTGTCTCTCTCTCTGTCTCTGCCGCTCTCCCAAATAAATAAAATCTTAAAAAATTAAAAAACAAACTAACTAATCCTGCACAATATAAACTTTCCATTTTTTTAAGTGATTCTTACCTGGTTACAACCTGATGTGTATAAGCTCTATTGGGGCTCCCAAATGATTTGGCCAGGCCAAAATCTGCCAGTTTTAGAACTCCATTTTCATCTAGCAACAAGTTGTTTGGTTTTAGATCCTGTATCATGGAGGTTTTAAATAAACATGTAAGCAGGTGGGAGAGGATACCATAATGCTACATTTAATTGGCTTAACTTTAAACTTTGCAAAAAACAGGGTAAAACCCTAAATTTAAACAATAATCGGTACTTTTTTCATTGACTTAAAATCTTACCAAAGCAAAATAAGATTGGTTATATTACTTGGTGAGACCCTGGATCAAGACCTTGGGTCACTGAGCTTTTTTTTTTTTTTTTTTTAAAGATTTTATTTATTTATTTGACACAGAGAGAGAGATCAGATCACAAGTAGGCAGAGAGGCAGACAGAGAGAGAGGAGGAAGCAGGCTCCCTGCTGAGCAGAGAGCCCGATGCGGGCCTCGATCCCAGGACCCTGAGATCATGACCTGGGCCGAAAGCAGAGGCTTTAACCCACTGAGCCACCCAGGCGCCCTCACTGAGCTTTAATTTACCTACTTCATAGGGTTGCTGTAAGGATTAAATTTAGCATTTTCTTTAAGAGGCTACTGTAATGATTAAGAACTCAATAAGCAGTTGCTGCTATTTATTTAATAGCTGAATATGAACTTCAGTAAATAAAAATATTATGCATTTAGAGAGGATGAGGAATATACTCCTCAAAAATCTATATTAAAAAGATATTAGCAATAACCTAAAAGGGATTCCAAGTTTAAGGTATGAGAATTATTGACTATAAATTATATCTTCTTATCTATTTATCTAAATAGAGTGCCTAAGAACATCTACCTACTGATATTATCGGCCTTGTTTCAAGACCTGAACGTTTCTAACATTGACTCAACCGTTTCAGAAACTTCATTCAGGGCGCCTGGGTGGCTCAGTGGGTTAAAGCCTCTGCCTTCGGCTCAGGTCATGATCTCAGGGTCCTGGGATCGAGGCCCGCATCAGGCTGCTTGCTTAGCAGGGAGCCTGCTTCCTCCTCTCTCTCTGCCTGCCTCTCTGCCTACTTGTGATCTAATCTCTCTCTGTGTCAAATAAATAAATAAAATCTTTAAAAAAAAAAAAAAGAAACTTCATAAAATTTTAGAGTTACTAGAAATATTGTTTTTCTAAAAATATTTTAGCATTGTATAACTTAATCCAGACTCTCACTGTACTTTTTTCCCGTCACAATAGTATAGGTATAGCATATAGAGCACTGGACTTAAAGCCAAAACATGTAGATTATTATCTAATACTCTGTCAGTTACCAGCTACTGACCTTGAAAAAATATATATAACCTTGGTCAGGTGATGTAGCAACTTAGCTCTTCACCTATGAAAAAAATGAAGAACTGGGTCTCTTCCATTTCTAAATTTTACATAGTATTTTAAAGTCTTCACGTCATCACCTGGTGGAAAAACTGAAGGGAAGACCCAGAGGAAGGTGGGGAAAAAATGGCCAGGCTCTATTTTTATTTTAAAAATACACCTATTTAGACCATTTATGTAATAACTGACTATATAAAACTTGACTAAAACATAAGGATTAAATAATACTTGATTAAAAATCTTACCCTATGCAGAATCCAATGCTGATGTAAATATTCTAACCCTTGAAGAGTCATCAACATGTAGGCTTTGATGTGTGATGGTGTCAGCACAAGACTATTATCCTTTATTATAACCTATAAATCAGGTATAAAATATACAATTATTCCAAATAAACCACACCATATAAAATCACATACAGACATAAAATGAATTTATCCATCATATAGGAGAATCTCAAGAAACACTGCCTAACTCTCCTTATGAAGCACTGTCAGAATTTCCAGTTATGTGGTTAGGGCAAGTATCTCTGCTGGTGCATTCTCTCCTACTTCTTTGTTTAAAAGGAATTAACATAGTGAACACTTGTTGTTTTGCTTGCCCCAAGATGTACAGCCCCTTCTGATAACAGCATTCAGCATTCCTTTGGGAAACCACCTAGTTAAAATAGAACTGACCACTGCCTGTGTCCTTTAGAGGTAGATACATGACCCACACATAGCCAACCACCATACTGAAGCCTTCTGTCCAAAAGATTGGTTTAGGGATGGACATGTGATCCAAGCCAAGCTAATCAAACAGGCCAAGTACTTCTGTTAGAATCAAAAGGAACGAAGCACCTTCTTTCCTTACAGATTATTAAACTCTAAGGATATAAGCCTGAGGTGCCTGAGCCACTGTACTGAGAAATCAAGCCCATGAAGAAAGACAACAAAGAAGAATATGGAGTTAAGTTAAAGTGCAAGACTGAGTTTTGCATGGCATTATTTGAAAACTGTGCTTAAAGTCAGTTTATTTCTAAATTTGTAAGTTATATTAGCTAAAAGTTCCCATTTTCTTTTTTTAGAAATCAGATTTAGATAAAGGGTATCCTGGGGTGCCTGTCTGCCATTCCCCCTGCTTGTGTCTTCTTTCTCTCTGTCAAATAAATAAATAAAATCTAAAAAAAAAAAAGAAAGAGAAAAAGAAAAAGGTACCCAAATTGGCAAGAAGTAAAACTTTCGCTATTTGCAGATGAGATACTTTGCAGATACTATATACAGAAAACCCTAAAGACTCCACCAAAAAATTACCAGAACTGGTCAATGAATTCAGTAAAGTTGCAAGATCCAAAATCAATATACAGAAATCTGATGCATTTCTATATACTAATAATGGAGTAAGAGAAATTAAGAGAATAATCCCATTTACCAAAAACAACAAAAAAGTCATCAGATGTCAGATTAGGCAAAACATGCCCTTTTCAACGCATAGTTCCATGAGTTTAACAAAGACATCCAGTTGTGTAACCACTACCATAATCAAGGTAAGAGTTAACTCCCACCCCCACCCTAATCGCCTCAGGCCCCTCTATACCTAATACTTTCTTCTACTCCCAACCCCGGCCACCACTGACCTGATCTGTTTCTTTATTTTTGCCTTTTCCAGAACATCACATAAATGGAATTATACAATATATAGCCTTATGAGCCTGAGTTCCTTCATTTAGCATAATACATCTGAGATTCCTCTATACTATTATATGTATGAGTAGTTCATTTCTTCTTATCCCCAAACAGCATTCCATTTTACAGCTATATCACAGTTCATTTATATATTCACTAGATTAAAAGTATTTGCATTGTTTCCAGTTTGGGCAATAATGAATAAAGCTGAACACCTGTGTACCAAATGATTTCTGTGTAGACATATTTTGGTTTCTCTTAGACAAATATCTAGCAGTGGTATTGCCAAATGGTTCTTTAGCTATGTATTTAACTGTTACAAAACTGCCAAACTATTTTCTAAACTGGCTGTACCACTCTGTATTCTCACCAGCAGTGTGTAAGAATTTTAGTTGTTCAACATCCCTGGATTGTCAGTTTTTGAGATTCAGTTAGTATTAAGGAAAAGCCTAAGATCTTATTTTCTCAAAAATAAAATTAAAAACTTGGCTTTCAAAAGGAGGATATTCTGTGATAATATGGAAAAGGAACTCTAAATTCTCAAGGACCTAATATTCATTTCTCTAAAAATAATGTCAATAAGGTATAGGGAACTTGGGAGACAGAAATGCTCTTAAATCCAAATCTCTGTATCTAACACTGGGAATGTGGCTAAATGATTCAGAAGAAAAAAGGAAATAAACATTTAGGTTTTCTTTTGATAAAAAGAGAAAAATAAGTCCTCTAGGAATCTTAATCTTACCTCCAGATCAGTTTCCATAAAATCAAAGACTAGACTAATATTAGATTTATGTCCAAAAGCATCAAGGAGCTGCAAAGCAAAATTAAAAAAATAAATAAATAAAAATGTGATTTTCCATAAAATATTTGAAAAGATTATACTAACTAAAATTTTAAAAAATTTAAACAAGTATCTGGACTGCTCTTAATTCCCAGCTAAATCTGAATTATCTTATTAAATTTGACATTTATCCTTTTTCTTGCTAGGAATTAGTAATTTGAAGCACAAAAATACTAAACTTTGNCTCTTAATTCCCAGCTAAATCTGAATTATCTTATTAAATTTGACATTTATCCTTTTTCTTGCTAGGAATTAGTAATTTGAAGCACAAAAATACAAAACTTTNCTGTAAATTCTTTTTTCTTTTTTTAAGATTTTTATTTATTTATTTCACAGCGGGAGAGAGATCACAAGGAGGCAGAGAGGCAGGCAGAGAGAGAGAGAGAGGGGGAAGCAGGCTCCCTGCCAAGCAGAGAGCCCGATGCGGGCCTCGATCCCAGGACCCTGAGATCATGACCTGGGCCGAAAGCAGAGGCTTTAACCCACTGAGCCACCCAGGCGCCCGACTTTGAATATTTTTTAAGATTTTATTTATTTGAGAGAGAGAGAGAGCGTGCACAAGCAGGGGGAGGGGCAGAGGGAGAGGGAGAAGCTGACTTCCCGTTAAGCCAGGAGCCTTGCTGGGCTCAATCTTAGGACTCAAAGATCATGACCTTAGCCAAAGTCAGACACCTAACCAACTAAGCCACTAGATGAGCCCAAACCTTACTATTTTTAAAAAGTCACTAAATGGGCGCCTGGGTGGCTCAGTGGGTTAAAGCCTCTGCTTTCGGCTCAGGTCATGATCTCAGCGTCCTGAGATCAAGGCCCACATCGGGCTCTCTGCTCAGCAGGGAGCCTGCTTCCTCCTCTCTCTGTCTGCCTACTTGTAATCTCCCTCTGTCAAATAAATAAATAAAATCTTTAAAAAAAAAAAAAGTCACTAAATACTTAAGCTCTCCTCCAAAATTTTGAGAGTTATAATTAAGACATAAATTAATGAAAACTTCACCTCAGTCTCCAATTCTGTGCTCAGTATTTAAGAAAATGCTATAAATAGAAGTGGCAGCTGTCATTCATTGTATGCACCCTCTATGCCAGCTATTTCTAGGTACTTTACATGCATTCAATCAATAAACTAGTCTCACCACGACCCTCTGGGTGGAGTTATGGCACCGAGTTGTAGGGGAGCTTACTAAAGGTCTTATACATCCTAGGGCTCTCTAGGCTTCAAAATTATTTTTTACAAAATTAGGCCATATGCCCATATTAAGTTTATTTCATCAGTTGTACAGTTTTAAAGACACTGCCTAGGGATGTCTAGGTGGCTCAGTCAGTTAAGTGTCTGCCTTTGGCTCCTGGGATGGAGGTCCCTGGTCAGAGAGGAGTCAGCTTCTTCCTCTGCCCCTTCCGCATGTGCTCACGTTCGCGTGTGCACACCCCCTCTCATTCTCTCTCTCTCTCTCTCTCTCACGCACGCTCTCTGTCAAAATAAAATCTTAAAAAAAATAAAAATAGGGTGCCTGGGTGGCTCAGTGGGTTAAAGCCTCTGCCTTTGGCTCAGGTCATGATCTCAGGGTCCTGGGACTGAGGCCCGCATCAGGCTCTCTGCTCAGCAGGGAGCCTGCTTCCTCCTCTCTCTCTGCCTGCTTCTCTGTCTACTTGTGATCTCTCTGTCAAATAAATAAATAAATAAATAAATAAATAAATAAATATCTTTTAAAAAAAAATAAAGACACTGCCTACAGAATCAATTAGAACAGAAAATACCGGGCGCCTGGGTGGCTCAGTGGGTTAAAGCCCCTGCCTTCGGCTCAGGTCATGATCTCAGGGTCCTGGGACTGAGGCCCGCATCAGGCTCTCTGCTCAGCAGGGAGCCTGCTTCCTCCTCTCTCTCTGCCTGCTTCTCTGTCTACTTGTGATCTCTCTGTCAAATAAATAAATAAATAAATAAATAAATAAATAAATAAATAAATATCTTTAAAAAAAAAATAAAGACACTGCCTACAGAATCAATTAGAACAGAAAATACCTATAACCTGATAAATTTTTAAGCTTTTTTGCAAGATTCACCTAAAACAATTCATCTTGCTGAGCCTTCAATCAACCACTACCACATTCAGAAATGACAGGGTCCCAAATCACAGAAACAACTTAGATCATACTCACACCAATTATATTTGGATGACTTAGCTCCTGTAATAATTTTATTTCTCTTAAGGCTGTTCTATTTATACCTATATGAAAAGGCAAAGCAAAATGTGAAAAATAACTCTGACATCTCAAATCTTACAAAAATATTTTTTGGGATAGATTAGTCTTTCAGGAAATAGCAGTGAATATTCTACAGAAAAATAAGGGCTATTTTGACAATTTTTTTGGACATCTGGTTTTATTTTATATTACTTTATTTTTAAAATAACTTAACAATCACCATGATAAACGGTGAAAAAAAGTATTCACTTTGTAGCATATCCCTTGAGAAGGCTGCTGGAATAACAATGTGATAGTGTGTAACATTAAAGCAGTAAGTCAACAGCTTCCTCTTTCTGGCATTATGAATATGAGGAATAGATTCTTGATGCTAACAGCAAAACAGTAGTAAGACAATATCTTTCCCAACACAAAGGATAGAATTCAAAATTTAAAATAAGACCTGGTACTATCTGTTAAATAAAAGATGGGCCCTTTTCATAAAAACTAGTTCTTGATGACTAAACAAGACTTAGCATGCTAGCACACAAAATTATGGAGGAAAGGTAAAAACATGTTTTCTTCCAAACTCATCTATTTCAGTGTGAACTTTCCGTACTTCTGTGAGGTTGTATCTTGAATTTTCAAAGTAATTAGAAGTTCAGAAAAAGAATAAACAAGTGCTTGCAACAATATCTTAAAGAGTAATAAAGACAGCAAGACAAGCCACTAATAACCTTGTTGTCTTACATTTACTCAGATGACTTATATGACTCTTAACATCCTAATGGTGAATATCACAAACATCTTGTCTCTATCCTGAGTCTCTACGCTGAGTTTACTCTTTTAGCACCCTGCAATAACTATCTAGAAGCACTTGTAACTCTAATACTTTTGCTAACTTCCTTAGTGAGAATAAAAACTTTTCCTGTTCTTTCAGATTATATTGAGTACTCACCATCTTTAGCTTCCGATCTATGTCCAAGTTTAATCTGGTAGGGGAGAGAAAAAAAACCAAACATACTAAAAATGTTTAAATTATTCACACTTAACGCATAACATATAAACACTTCAGAAACTTAGCCTCAGCAAAACTATGTAGCAACTTATATGTGGCCAGTAAGCAAGAAGGGAGTGGAGATCATGAATCTGAAAGGCAAAATTAACAATATAAGAAAGGACCAAGTACATATCATTCCTTCCCCCTTAAGTTTTTGAGTTACATTCAAGTAATGGAGTTAAGAAAATAAATGTCTCCTTTACCTTTGCAAAATTAAATGTGGAAAAATTTACTGAGGGCATACTGACTAATAAACAACAAGAAAAAATCAAGTTGCCCTACTTGGGAGGAAATATATGACATATGACATATAAACATAAAATAACATGTTTAATATGCCCAATAACATGTTCTTAGGGAACACATTTTCCCAAAAAGAAAAATTAAAATTATGACAGGTACAAAAAATGGTTAAACTGTTGTTACCATTAATACATATAACAAAACAAAAAAGCAAAACAAATTGCATTAATAGGTTCAGGCTTACACCAGTCTCTTACTCACTGCTTTATACAAGGACTACCTGTAATCAAAAATACAAAAAAAAAAAAAAAAAACCAAAAAAATTACTTCTGGAAAAACACAGCTATTCTACCTTTTTTTTTTTTTAAAGATTTTATTTATTTATTTGACACAGAGAGAGATCAGATCACAAGTAGGCAGAGAGGCAGGTGCGGGCCTCGATCCCAGGACGCTGAGATCACGACCTGAGCCGAAGGCAGAGGCTTTAACCCACTGAGCCACCCAGGCGCCCAGCTATTCTACCTTTAAAAATTCCTCCCAGCTAGGGCACCTGGGTGGCTCAGTGGGTTAAAGCCTTTGCCTTCGGCTCAGGTCACCTGAGATCAAGGCCTGAATTGGGCTCTCTGCACAGCAGGGAGACTGCTTCCTCCTCTCTCTCTGCCTTTATCTGCCTACTTGTGATCTTTCTCTGTCAAATAAATAAATAAAATCTTTAAAAAAATAAAAAAATACCTCCCAGCTAAATGCAAACTGGTGCAGCCACTATGGAAAACAGTACAGAGGATCCTCAAAAAACTAAAAATATAATTACCATATGATCCAGTAATTCCCCTACTGGGTATATACCCAAAGAATACAAAAACACTGACTCAAAAAGATATATGCACCTCTATGTTTATTGCAGCATTATTTACAAAAGCCAATAGAATATTAAAATAGAAGATTACTAAGCCACAAAAAAGAATAAAATCTTGCCGTCTGTAACAATATGGATGGTTCTAGAGGGTATAACACTAAATGAAATAAGAGAAAGACAATACCATACGATTTCATTCATATGTGGAAATTAAGAAGCAAAACAAACTAATAAAGAAAAAAAAGAGACAAACCAAGAAACAGTTAACTACAGAGAACAGATGGCTATCAGAGGGGAGGTGGGTGGAGGAGCGGGGGAAATAGATGAAGGGGATTAAGACTACACATCATGGTGAGCACTAAAATACAGAATTGCTGAATCACTGTACTGTACACATGAAATTAATGTAACACTTTATGTTAACTATGCTGGAATTAAAATTTAGAAAATAAGATTCAGGGCGCCTGGGTGGCTCAGTGGGTTAAAGCCTCTGCCTTCGGCTCAGGTCATGATCTCAGGGTCCTGGGATCGAGGCCCGCATCGGGCTCTCTGCTCCGCGGGGAGCCTGCTTCCTCCTCTCTCTCTGCCTGCCTCTCTGCCTACTTGTAATCTCTCTCTCTGTGTCAAAGAAATAAAATAAAATCTTTAAAAAAAAAAGAAAAAGAAAATAAGATTCATGGTAATGACAGAAATGGATTAAAAGATATAAATAAGGGCGCCTGGGTGGCTCAGTGGGTTAATGCCTCTGCTTTCGGCTCAGGTCATGATCTCAGGGTCCTGGGATCGAGGCCCGCGTCGGGCTCCCTGCTCAGCGGGGAGCCTGCTTCCCCCTCCCTCTCTCTGCCTGCCTCTCTGCCTCCTTGTGATCTCTCTCCCTCTGTGAAATAAATAAATAAAATCTTTAAAAAAAAAAAAAAGGATATAAATAAATACATACATATCTCCCAGCTATACACTACAAACACAACTTTTTACTTAAAGGTAAACTACTATAGCACCAAAAAACATAAGGCACTCAACAATAAATCTAATAAAAGATGTGCAAAGCTTTCCAAAACTAAGTAATAAAACAATGTCAAACCATGCTTAAAAATGAGACCAAAATAAACAACATACTCATGGATAGCAAGACTCAGTAATCATATGTATGTCAATTTTCTTTAAGTTCAATGCAATCAAGGGCACCTGGGTGGCTCAGTTGTTAAGCCTCTGCCTTCAGGCTCAAGTCATGATCCCTGGGTCCTGGGATCAAGCCCCGCATTGGGGGCTCCCTGCTCTGCAGGGAGCCTGCTTCTCCCTCTTCCCACTCCCCCTGCTTGTGTTCCCTCTCTTGGTGTCTCTCCCTCTCTCTCTCTCTCTCTCTGTCAAATAAATAAATAAATAAATAAAATCTTAAAAAAAAAAAGTTCAATGCAATCCAATCTAAAGCTCAACAGCATTTTTTTTTTT